>JBBKCR010000018.1:652106-667156 GCA_037577295.1 Ladigesia roloffi
TTACTTTTGTTTGTTCGTTTGAGGAGTACGAGCCTTGTCTTGTCTTGTGTTGTGTGTTACTTGTTCTTTATTAAAATCATTTAAACTGCTGAAGCGTCTCCCCCTTCTCCTTACCTGCGGCAATGAGCCGTGACAATATATTTTTTAACATTTTAAATTTCTCAGTTATTCCGCTTAGTTTGGTAACATTTTTATGGACCATTTCTGTCTCTGGTCTTAAACTGTGAAATGGTGATGCACAAGGTCACATGGTAAGAAAAAAGAAAAAATGCATAGTGGATGTTTGAGAGATTCATTTAATCCAAAATAAAATGTTTTTGAATAAAATAATGCAGGCCAGTCTTTAACCAAGTCACATCAAAAGTGCGCCAGTGTGTTGATGGTATATTACAAATATATGCTGTATGACTCCAGTATGTTACTTTGTCCTTTTACACCTGCAGTGTGTCGCTGTGCCTTGTAGGCCCTGCCTAACCATTGTGTGGCTCTCTATACGTCTGCTTTGTGTTTGTGCTTTTTTTCCCCCTCCCTCTCCCTCAGGCCCTCTCCCCGCTTGCTTTTCCTGCCTGCTTGAGTGGCATGGCGTGTGTTTTATTCAGATGGAAACTGGCTGTGCAAGGGTACTTTGCGGTGGTCAAAGTCTCTCTCTCCACTGCTCTCTGCGCTTTTCCCTCCCAAGCTCCTCTGCATTATTCAGCGGCCAGTGCTGTTAAGAGCCAAGCACCCAAAGTGCTTCTCCTTCTGCTTCACGGAGCTTCCTCCGGACGCCTGTCTACAACCCCCAACCCACTACATGGTGCCCTACTCTCCACCACCATCCCCCAGTACCTTCGATGCACTCCTCGTCAAAAATAACATGGAAAAAAAACAGCTTCTTCTGGATCACTTTGAGACGCAAAATACCTTCTTTTCTTTGTTTGCCCGCATCGGCTAGCGCTGTCTTTTATTCATAGCCCCTTTACCGGGCCTGTTGGACATGAGATGTTCACACATGTCATCAGAGTGCTTTTAGTGAGCACTTCAACACCACTGGGCTTTTCTTCCTTGCAGGAGTTCATGACACGATGCTACGTCTGCTGGAACATGGTCATTTTGTCATTCCTGACGTGCGAGGGGTGCAGGGTGGTGAGAAATTGGTTCTGCAGGACCCACTTAAAGCTGAAATAGGCTGTTCCACAAAAGCCAGGTAACAATACAGCACCTTGGTTAGTGGTCTGTGAAGATCAGGTCCTCAGTAAGTCTTTCAATCACTGACTATCATAGACCTCCACATGAGTCGTCTATATGGAAACGGATTTTCCTCATCCTTTCTCTCTGCTTGAGCTGTAGTCCTGCAGCCAGTGTATTTGGTATTCAGGTCTTTGAGCCACATGCTATAGGCTGGTTCATGCTCTTGTGAATATTGTTTATCCACAGTCTCTTGAGGATTCCCACCCCACCATCATCTGCCAGAGAAGCAGGAACATCTCCTTGTGGTTGGTTGTGAATAAACAGGATTAGCCAATGAGGGACAGGGAATGTGAGCTAAGAATAAGTCAATAAGATTAAGTAAGTGGTGGTGTGTAGTACCAGGAGAGTGTGTCTGGCTTGTATTTAGAGCAGGCGTACATATGTTTGCGGTGTGTGTGCGTGTGAATGTGTGTGTGTGTGTGTGTGTGTGCGTGTGTGTGTGTGTGTATGTGTGCATGTGTGCATGTGTAAATAGCTTGTGCCCTTCTTCTGGACATCCAACACGCTTTCGTGTCATGCCGCATCCTATACATTCAATGTTAATGAGATTATGCTGGATTAACATGGCGTCCCATTAACATGGGAATACCAAGAAGAACTGCGTCACGTATTATTGTGATCTGGTCAGTTTGATTAATTACTCAATAAACAAAACAAACATTTATCTTAAAAGAAAAGCAGAACTTTGCAGTATTTATTTATTTATTTTTCTGGAGGATCATAAGCATGGTTCTGATTTATCTCAGAGTTCTTTTGTTGTGTTTAAGTGTATATATGGCTTTATATTGCTGGACTTCCTTATTGCATTCCCTATATACTAATGATGTTGGTATGAGGCTCTGAAACCCAGAGCTTAATCATAGCGATCTCCCAATGTTCTTATATTCTGTATTTATTCAGGTGTCTGGGGAGATGCTTGTAAACTGTACACTATGAATATGATATGATATGATATCTCTTTCTCTCTCTCCAGATTGATCAGAGGCTTGGTTCCTCCTGAGGAATCCTCCTCCATTTTTGGGAGTTTTTCCTCACCTCTGTCGGCTCTCTAGGGGTGTGGGCCTTTACTCTGTAAAGCAGCTGTATGACGACATAGGTTGTAAAAAGGGCTATATAAATGTCAAATAAAATGCAGTGCAAAACATAATAGGCATGAGTGGCATTAAAACATCATATATATTGTTCTTGCTTATTTTCCAGAGGCATGATGATAGTTTTAAAGGGCACACATGATCGAATTTTCTAATTTTATTTGTCGTGTGAACTCTCTCATATGACATGTCATAACCATTATGTTGTTTTTATGACTGTCCACTCTCACCGATGTGGTAAAATCCAGATGTCACTGTGCAAAATAGCACCAGAAGAAATATGGAGCTTCCAAATTAGTGTCCATGCTTCCTTAATATTCTGAGATAGTGAAACCTTTTGAGATCACGGACCTCCAGTTCCTCAACATCATGGGACAGCTCAATATGCTTGGAAGGAAAGGCTACACTATCTTAGTGAAAAGATCTTTTTTTTTACAGCATAGCTATGACTGGCGATTGATTTACATCCTTGAGTAACACCATGCACACTAAAGGAACAGAAGAATTGCGTTTTTCAGGGTTTGGGCTAGACCCCTAATGTCCACTGAGGGGTCTAATCAGTGTTTCAGCAGAGCTAAACATTTTGGTCAACAGCAATGTCCTGCTTTGTTGATACAGGTTGGGGAAACCTTTTTCTAGCTCCATTAAGACATGGTTGGAAGGGGTGGAATCAACTCCAGACTACATATTTAATTGCAATTTCATAAAAGTAACTGTTGGTGCAATGGTCAGGCATCCCAATACGTTTGTTTGTAAAGTGAACATCGTATCGGAAATGTTGACTTCTATTCTGGTTTAATCAGTCCAGCAGACAAGACACTCCTGATGCATCCGTTGGAATATTAGAAGTTTTCCGCTGGATTACTCCATTGAGGCATGGAGGTTTTAAGCAGCCACAGATATTGTTCATGATCAGACAAGCGTGAAAATATAATATATATAAATTCAGCCATAAGTAACAAGAATTCAGCTACTGTGTATATTTTATTGCTGTCAGAACACAACCCAGTATCTGCGCTTGCTATTTTTAATTTTCTTCATATTCGCTGCAGTTTATGTTGTGCCAAAAAATGTCACGATAAATGGAGGAATGGAAGCATTCCGAAATTAAAACGTATTCAACAAAAATGGGTTATATTCTATTTACAGCACATCTGATTACATTTAGTGGATGGCTAATCAGCCAGATATGGTACTGAATGATAATTACAATTAATCCTGGGCTTCCCTGGGTAGCGATAAGAAAACATGCTTACGCTGAATATTACAATGTATTTTTAAATTTTGTTTGCACAAATTCCATCGTGATAAAAAAAATCTAATCCATTACTACTGACCAGATCTACAGCCTCACAATCTAGTTTCTGTGCTGGCTTAATCTTTTTGTCAGGACTGTATACTGTTGCTGACTGTCGCAGTCGATTGTTTGTGTGAATGTGCTGTTCTAATGGTCCTCTCCTCCAGTGCTGGTGCGGAACCTGCTCTCAGGAATAACTCCTGCAGCTCCAGCACTCTATGCAGTTTAACAGAGAGGTCATGGGCAGTGTCTGCTGGACTCTGAAAGACACTGTCTTAGTCTCTGGACTCGGGTATAAAACTCAAGAACTGAATAACTGCATCATGTGTTGCGCTACACATACACAGATTAATGATTACTCGGGTTTTTAAGTGCGCTAGCAGTGTGTGTGTCCCTTTGGTCTCGGTTTAATGATAAAACAGCTCAGAAAAAGATGAAAGCAAAAAATCTCGTGCCCATGAACCTGCACTAAGGACAGAAGTCCTATTTTCCACTGGCCTGGCTGGTTCTTGTGCTTGACTGACACAGGTTTGCGCTCACTGTTGACTATAATGAGCTTAATGTTTTTTACTTCGTTTTAGACTCAGCTTAAATCTTTAGTCCTTAGATTTCTTTTTTTTTAACTCAAATAAATAAGAGAAAACCACAAAGTAAATATAAATCAAACAAATAATATACTCAGAATTCAGGACTGTTTTGGCTTCTATTTTGGGTTCTGTTATTTTTAATAGTGTCGTTATAATGTTAGAAGTTCCATTGATTGTCTTCTTTGGGGTTCTTTTATGTTCAATCTTTACAGCCTGTATGACTTTATATACAGTGGAGTTCTGAATCCTCAATTTCTTTACATTTAAATTTACATTACATAAACTTTACATTTTCAGAAGATTTTTAACATCAGATTTTATTTTTTATTTTTAGGTTTTAGGTTGATTTTTTTAAGGTTGATTTTAGGTCAGTTTTGAAATAATTCCAAAGTTTTTACAGCCTATCTTGCACCACCGAGTGCTCTGGGTCAACAGGGTAACTCTAAAGTTAAATTTCGAAATTAGCAAAGCCATTGCTAATTTTAAACACGTTAGCAAAACCCCGGTAATGAGCAAACTGAGAGACATCAAGATAGGCCAATGCACCCGTCAGGCACTTGCCTTGCTAAACTCATTTGCTCAGCTAGTGACACTTTGAATGTAGGTTTGAATGACAGAAAGTTTGAACCTAGACCCAAAGACCCCCCCAAGACTGTCACCCTGTAATCTGAAATAATGTACAAAGATGTGAAAGGCTGCTAATGTAGTCGGTGGCTCCTGCACACATAGTGGAGGAGTGTGAATTAAATTCTTACACATCTGCCAACATGTTGTTGTATACACCTTTCTCTCTCTCTCTCTTTCTCTCTCTCTCTCTCTCTCTCTGTCACTCTCTCTATCTATCTCTCTGTTTCTCCCTTTCTCACTCCCTCTCTCTCTTTCTCACTTTCTCTCTCTCCCTCTTATTCTCTTTCTCTTTCTTCCTCTTTCTCTCTCTCTCTCTCTTTCTCTGTATCCCTTTTCTCTTTCTATTTCTCTTTCTCTCTCTCTCTTCCTCTTTCTCTCTTTTTCTCTCTCTCTCTCTGTTTCTCTCTTTTATTCACTCTCTCACTCTCTCTTACTTTCTCTCTCTCTCTCTCTCCTTCCTTCTTCCTCTCTCCTTCCTTTCCTCTAACTATTTTTCTTTGAATCTCTGTCTTTTTCTCTCACTTTCTCTCTCTTCTTCCCCAAATTCCCTCCCTCCTTCCCTCACTCTTTCTTGCCTTCCTTCTCTCTCTATCTCTTTATATCTTTCTCTCTCTCTCTCTTTCTCTTTCTGTATCCTTCTTGCTCTCCTTCCCTCTTTATCTCTCTCTCTTCTCCTCTCTTTCTGTGGTGTTTTCGGGTGGACACAACTTATGCTGCAGGGATTGAGTGTCCTTGCTGCTTGCCAGCAGTCTACATCTCCCTGTTTGGCCAAAGGAAGTGAAAGTAAACAGTTAGAGGAAGTAGCAGTCACACTTGAGTAACTGATCGGAGTTTTACTGCCTAGAAAAGGAAACAAGTGTATCAGATTATTCGAAAAAGCACAGAAAAGCCAGTACTGGATTTTCCTTAATCTCCAAAATAGATCAGCACCATTACATCTATTAAAATAAAGGAAAAAAACTATAAATGTTTATAGGATATATACATATAGACTATATATATATATATATATACATACATGCAAATAATATATAATGCACAAATGTGTAAATGTGTATAAATGTAAAATTAGGTTTTAGAATTGATGTATTATATTTTCTGTTTTCCCCTTTCCAGTCCATTGGTGATGTTTGTGTGGTTTTACACGCCATCATTCTGACATATTTTCAACCTCTCCAAATAGAATTGAACAGTGTTACTGTGCCTTAAGATTAATGTTCATAAGTTTGTTCTGATGTGTTCATTCGAAATGCAGTCTGTTCTCAAATTACAGTTCCGCTAAGTGTGCTCATGCTAAAGGAATAGAGAAACTCTCCCCAGTTTGAAGTTGATCTGAACTCATGTAATCTGAATAGGAGTGTATATGTAATTGCATTGCTTTCTCTGAGGTGTATATAACTAAATCTTAACCAAAAAAATACATTCAGTTTTACAGCTACGTTTATATGAGGAGACAGCATTTCATATAAAGTGAATTATATTTTTTGTTTGTTTACTATCCGAAAGAAAAAGAATAAAGGAATTTTTATTTAGTTCTTGTGATTAATCACTGAAGATTTCAAAATCTTCTCTGTATATCGTCGCTGTTTGGTGGACACCTCATAACTCCACTTTTGGCCTTTGTTGTTTTTTTTCATAAATTGATACTCTTGGTCAGACTCCACATGAGTCTGTAAATTTTAGAAATTATAATTAAATTAAACGTTTTGAAAATAGTTATACCAGTTCTTTAGTGATTCATTTATTTAGAATATACATTGTTTTCGGAAAAATAGGTTTCGGCCCGACAGCAACGATATGCTTCATATAATAATATATATATAATATATATAATAACATTGTTCATTACCACAGACAATGAGTTCAACATGAATCAAAATAAACTTAGTAGTGAACTCTAGTAACTTTTAACTCATGGAAACTTTTGGGCAACAGCAGGATTATTCTGATGAGATTATTATGGCTGTATACGCTTTAATAAATGCTGTATGCTGGTGGTCGGACTGAGGTTTGTTTTAAGTTTCTAGTATCTTTGCTCTTGAGGATACTCTAGAGGACAAATATCCAACAAATGATGCTACAGCATGCACATGACCAGTAGTAAACGTGTGACAGTTTCACCATATGGCTGCAGCCGCCTAGTGTAATGCCAGTGCTCAATGGAGGCATAAGATAGAAGGGAAGAGTTTAGACTAGAATATGCATTACTTGAACATATGTGTGTCCATAGGATGTCATGAACCTGGAATAAAGTTATCAGCAATATTTGTAATCATGCTTAACATTTCTTAAAACGTTTAAAAAACATTGTTACACATGGACCTTCCTTCTACTATCCCTCAATCTTTTCCACAGATTACGTCACTCATGTAAAGGTTCAGCTACGGTTTGAATATGAAATTATGGTGAGCAATGTTTGCTGTTTACTGTTGATGGATTCAGACTATGCAGGTATGTTAATGTGGTGTGTGCTTTGCTGGGAGAATGTAGCAGTAGGCTGGTTACTTTTCTGTAACTTTCTTTTTTAATGATGAGAATGTGAGCAGCAGAATTATTACAATCTGGAATTATGATCCTCATCCAGATTCATATGCCGGTACATTATTACACCATCCCAACCCTGGTGTGTGAGCGTGTTGTGCACCTGCATTATCTTTTTTTAGGTACTTGACTCAACCCACAGCTGAGGAAGTCGTCCTCATATCGTGGAAATGTTTTGGCTGACCTCCCTGCTTTTGTTATTACTGTAAACTGACTGTCTGACGTGGCAAGACGGGGGCTAACATTACCCTGAATGACTGCCCATGTGTTGCCTGCTGCTCTCTGTGAAACGTGGCAAGATCTGCTGAGAAATAGTTCAGTATTTCAATATGGTAGCATTAATTGTAAGTGTCATCCAGAAAAAAAAAATCCTTTAAAACCTCTAGGACAGGGTTTCATCAACATGGTGCCCCCAAGGACCAAAAAAGTAGCCCGTGGATCGGTCCAAAATATAGCACAACTCACCAATTTAAATGTATCCTGTTGCTATTCTTCTTTAATCACATTTGCATTTTTATCTATTTGAAACTGACAATATCTAAAAAAAGCATAAAAAACCTGTTTATTATACACGAAGTTTAGATAAACTCTGTACTAGTATGTGGAACTGATGTATATGGAACTGATGTAGAAAAGTTGGTGATACTGCACTTTTACAACTGTAAACTGTAAACAGAATGGATCTCTAAGTTTATTGTCTAAGCCTAAGCATTAGGTAGTGTCAGATGTTAGCTGCATTCCCAAAATAGATTTGACCACTGACCACTTTTTAATTGCCATGGACATTAAAAACACTTTTTTCTGCAAACAGAAAACCTGTCAAATCAAAACCCACTATTGACACTGGGCCGGCGCCTAAGCAGCTTCGTGTTGTTTTCTATAATAAATCTGTATTTAGTCAATGGGTTTTCAGTTCATTTTAAGTGTAGGGGTCAAAATTGTCTATGATGACTCGCCATATGATACGGATGTGGCTGATGGGATTAGGCTGCTAAATGATGAAGTCTTGGTGAAGGCTGAGTGGGGTAATTGCAGAGATGTCTCTAATGACAATGGAGTTCACAGAGGTTCTTTCTGTGCCTCCCTCCTCTCCACTGTGGACGCTCCCCTCTGCGCCGTCTTCAGCTCCCGCACCCCACCCCGGCAGTCATCAAGGCCAGATGACTGCATGCAAGACACATTACGGCTAATCAGATGTATCACTACAGAAGGAAAGAGAAATGAGTGGCCATCTCAGAGGGTGAGAGAGAGAGAAGAGGAAGAAGTGATTGAGAGTGTGTGTGTGTGTGTGTGTGTGTGAGAGAGAGAGGGAGAGCAAGAGATCACTGCCCTTGTTAACAGTGGAGGCCGGGTGCAATCTCAAGTTCCCTTTCCTGCTCTGTCCGTGCCATCTGCTGTGGAATGAACAAGTTTAATTGGCACACCAGTTAAGACTCTTCTGCTGCCTCATTTTTTGAGGTCCCTGACCCTTTCTTTTCTTGTTGGACCTGAAATCTCTGTCTATTGGCTAGTAAAGGCCTTACGAGTTTTCATTTTGAGAGAACATTTATTATATACTATCTTAAGCATTGTCTGATCTTGATCAGTTGCAACAGAGAAGGAGGATCTGTGGTGTAATTTGTTGAACATTTGACTGTACAGAATAAAGTGTCTGCAATTTCCCTCATATTACCACAGAAGCGCCTGACTGAAACAGGATAGCCCCAGTGCACACATCAGCAGTATGTGACAGACACAATGCCCAGTGCCAATAGCAACACGGCACACAAAAAGTGTGGCAGACAAAATGAAATGGAAAACACAAATGTTGTAACTTAAAGTGGCCTAAACCGAGGATGAAGGAACTATGCCAAGTCATGTGTCTTATCATGATCCCTTGCTGACCATGCTGTCTCATAAGTCAGTCGAAGGCAGTATTGTGATGAAGGTACCTGGAACTGAATGGTGTTTAAGGTTTACTCTCAAGGCAGGGATGCATCACAAATTTGCCAAGAGACAACAACTCACTATGAGTTGTTAGCATTAACTGGAAGTGTCATTTATCCAGAAAAAATGTCCTTAAAACCTCTAGGAAACTACACTTTTAACAACTATAACTGTAAACAGAAGTCTAACAGAATACGTTTACTAAGGGATCTAAGCCCAAGCATTAGCTAGCGCAAAACATTAGCTGCATTCACAATATAAGCCAACAGACACACACAGAACTTAAAACCAGACATGACAATGAGCTGCTGTACTTTGAGACATCATTAAACAGAAAAAACAATAGTTATGTTTCAGAAATAGCCATTAATTAGAGCTAAAATTATGAGATAAAGTTTTGAAAACTACAGATAAATAAAATTGACAGGAATCATTAATTTTTACTGGAATGTTATTATATTCTGTCATTTATACAATTATTTGAGACAACCGCATTTATTCTAGGTGGTCGTGGTAATTTTTCACAACGCTCAACTTTTGCATTCATATTGTTTCACAACAAAACTGGGTACATTTTCATCAGTTGGGTTGATTTAAATAAGTGTCAATACAAGAAAACAGTACTCACATTCATCAAGATTCAGTGATGGTCTAGATACAACAAAATGTTTAGAAATGATTTAGATAAACATTTATTAGTTATTTTTTTTGGAAAGAAAAGATATGTTTTGCTCGACTCTGTCTACATTAAGACACTTGTGACTGTGGGTGTACACACACCAGAGCAGTACAGCCTTTAATGCCTGTACAACCTGTATAAAAACTTGTAATGCGCCAATGTAAAACACAAACAACATACATAAAATAAACAGAAGATGCTGTATGTGTGCTGTATGTGAGCTAAAAACTGACCATGGCAGGCCTGGTATCACGACCAGGCCTGGTACTTCCCCAGGATGCCCAGCAAGAGCTGGTCAAGCAAGTAATAACCTGCTGCTTGTTTCTGCTGCTACTAAAGTAACCTCATGAATGACATTCTCCCAGCCAGGTTAAAGATGATCCTGCCTCTGCAGCGAAGAACGTGAGAATCACAGATACTACATTAACCGTCCCATCCCAGGAAAAGAAGCGGGTGTAACTGAATACACCTTCAACCAGCCCTAAATCAAATAACACCTCTCCCACGAGCCCCAAGGTGCGATAACACCATCAACCGAACTGCGCCATTCTGGTTTTAACAAGGCTCTTCTCTGTTGGATGTCTCGTGTTCAAGCAAGGCTATGCTTGCACGTTTCTCTCTGGTTCTTGCATCATGTCAGATGCCTGTCTTGTGCAAGATGCACTGAGGAAAGCCTGCTGCTGAGTTTCCTGGCCTGTTTGGTTCACAGAGACTTCCTTTCCACTGGTTCACTGTTTTAGTGCACACATTTGTAAGTAGACACATCCTAATAATGCCTAGTAGTGAGCATGCGAGCAATGCGGTGACGCAGCATATACTCCTCAGGGTCACAAATAGGGAAAATATTTCTTTAAAAAATAATTGATCGTTAGTTTCTATAGGGAACATGGAGTGATATTGTTTCTAAAAAGTCCTTTATGTCACCTTCATTTTTGTTTCTTCTGGCACCTTAAAGATGAATAGTAACAAAACAACTCAAATGCGCTGAGGCATAGAAGAGCACTAATTAGACCACCCATAAATCTTACTTTAGAATGAACTTTTGACCTCCTATCCAGTCTAGCTGGCAATCTGCCTGGGCAATTTGCTGTTCACCCCTACTCTTACCAACACGTGTGGGCCTGTAACCACAAATGAGACCAGAAGAATGTGAATTGAGACCTGACTTCAAGATGTTAAACTGCAGTACCCCACGTTTTACATGCTTAAAGTTCACCTAAACTCTAAAGGGCCCTTTTCTTACTACGTAAGCTCATATTTGGCGTGGTTCAACAAGTTTCAATGTAATGCCTTTTGCGCACCTCAACAAAGCGGATTATTTTTTATTATTTTTATAGCGCACTAGCAGGCGAGGGTAAGTAATAATCAATAAATACCAGGTTTTATCTGTCCCTCCATCCACTCCCAGCAATCTACTGTGCCAGAGGGGTTAGTTAGCCCAGAGATTTTTTTGCTTGACTCAAAAATATGGCACAGCATGAAAAATAATGGTGGATTTTGGATTTTCTGATTCATGCATCACTAAAATAGATAACTGCACATTTTCAGAGAAAAAAAGAAAAGAAAAATAGATGCCATATATTAGTGACTGACAGACATTAATCCTTATATTACTCGTTTGTTCTTTAAGCATATTTTAATAACCCGCTGTCTCTGACCGTCTTCTGTCATGTGGTACAAAAGCTGATTAAAGAAAGATTGAGTAATAATGCCTGGGTCCAGACCTTTTCTTCAATATTAGGATATTAGAAGCCACGTATGTTTTTTGAGCATTTAATTACACAATGCATTTCCATATAAGTCCCAGTCAGATTTTAATTTGAGCTTCTGTAAGTGAGGCCTGATGCTTATGTGTGTATGTGTTTGAGTTTTTCAGCCTTTCTATAAGACCCACTGACTCTTCTCTAAGACTTCTCATAACATGGCCAGACTCACTTCAGTCTAAAAATCGATGCATGCTGCAGGCTGTTGTCTCCCTATTTAGCTGCACCTCAGCTGTGTGTATTGGCTTTAATATGCAAGAAATATTCAAATATGCACGAGAGTGGATGTGTGTGTGTGTGTGTGTGTTTAAGTGCTGTACACAAACAGTTTAGATATGTGCTGATGGGCATTATCTGTCAAAGCGTAAGCTTGGGCTGACTGCTTTGTAATGGAGCGTGGGTGGAGATCCACTGCTAAATTCAATCATCTCTCTCTCTCTCCCTCTCTCTCTCTCTCTCTCTCTCTCTCACTTTCACCCTCTTACACAAAGAAGTCCAAGGCTGACTCCACACCTAAGCTACAGCCTAAACTACAATTTCTCCAAGCCATAAATCATGTGGGTCTGAGCACCTGCACCACCTGCCAATTCAGCGCCTCACAATAACGTACTTTAAACACTGAGAGGCGTCACATGATTTATAAGAGGCAGTTCCTTAACATTAGTTTCAGAGACACCAGTAGTGCTAATAAAATAACTCGGGCCATGTGTTTGGGGGGCAATGGAATGTTTGAGAAGGAAATAATTGGAAGGTGGGATACTTTATTGCTTTTATGGCCACTGCTATAGTCTAAAATGTAAACATTTGGACTCTAATTAAAACTATTTTTAAATCTTGATGCGCAGAGGGTGCAGTAAGTTTCTGCCGGGTGTGTTTCCATCGGGGCAGCCACGTAAAGGCACTTCTTAGCATGAATTATCATACTGATTTACTGCTATTTCACCACGAAATCATTTCTAAGCCTGTATTCATTCGTTTGCGGTTTGTCCCCTATAACTTCACCACTCAGCCGTTTTGATGTCATTACCAAGGTTCACAAACTCTCGAAACAAAAAAAAATTGATCTTTATTTCAGTCAACACTTTTATTGCTGTCCCATGCAGAAATTATACATCTCGCTCCCAGAGCCCCAAAACTTCAGCAGTCAGCAGCCGAGAGTCAGGTATTTCTGTATACACTCTTAAAAAGGAACCAAAAAGTTTTTTTTTTGAGCCATGTCAAAGTAGAGTCGTGGTTGTAAGAAAGGTGCCAGGTGGAGTAAGCTTTAAAAGCAATAAAGGTTATTTACCCCTGTTAGGGCTCAACTAACCAATCAAAAAGGTTATTCACTCTAAAATGTTCTTCACTCTTTTTTTAGCAGGCATCCACTGAAAAGTTCTTTATAGAACCAAAAAAGGTTCCTCGCACAAATAACACAGTTCACTGTGAAACACTCAGTGAAACAATGTTGAGTGACAAACTTAAGACTACACTCTAAAAACAAACAAAAATATTTGTAAGGTTATTTCTAATTGTCACACTGGAAGAACACCTTTTTTGGCAAAGGTTCTTCAAGGAACTGTTATAATGCTCCTTTACATTCATTAGTATGGTTAATACTACTACATCTACTACTACTACAAATACTGCTAATAGTAGTTAAAAGTAATTTTTAATCAAATAATACATAAAATCAAGCCATGACATATGCTGAACGGCAAATGCATTTATAGATAATCAAAACAAAAAACTATATTCTAAAAACATAAAAAGTCCACAAACGACACTAAGTGTTTTTTTGAGCCCTGTTGTACTGGTCCATTTGTCTAGATCTCCTACAAACACTTTCTCGTTTCTAAAGTTGGTCTTCTGACGTCCTGGAATAAATTTCATCCAAGAACAATAAGTTGGCCCAGAAATACATCATTTTTTGCCTCACTGAAAATGAAGCAACATTAACATCTATCCAAATTAAATGATGTGTTTGTGATTAATAAGCTAGACCAATATGGCCCCACAGCGGACGGGTCTTGGATACCTTGCAAACTACACCACTGCTCTTGGGCTAGACTCCTAAGATTTCACACAAATTATTGAGTAACTGATGAATGACTAAAGCGCCTTTGGGTTTGCATCTGGTAAAGGCACGAATGTAAAACTCGTGTAGCAGAGTTGTGTGACTGAGATTCCTGGCACCCTTTGACTATTTACTTTGACTATTTATAAAGGCCCTATCAGCAACTGTTCCCATTCACTGTGCTTCAGGACATAGTCTCTCTTTTCTTTTTTTTTACCCTGCTTTTTGCACATTATCTGCAATCTGTGTGACTGGGTCATGTGAAAAATTTATTGCTGCTGCATTTTCAGCCTTTTCACTTTCACCACTGCTGAACTGGCACCCTTCCAGAAAGCAGGCTGACATTTAAACGTTGCTCATGCATGAGGGCAAACGACATGACGGATATCAGATGGCCAGCTGTTGAATATTAGGCTGGAAAAGTTGCTTTTATTATGTTTTTTGCCGCTTTGTCTGATGGTGCTGCAGGTTATCAGCATTGAGCTGGTGGCCACACCTTGCTGTGATCCTTCCAGCCATTCTCTCTGTGTCCACCCCGCTCTGATCTTGTCCTCACACTCATTAATTCTATATCAGAATGGGGGGTGGGAGATGAATAAAACCTGATCTGAACCATACGGCCGAACCCTTTTGTGGACCAAGCCCGACCATACGTTATTTAACGCTGCACGAACCGGGATGCTCGTTCTCGTTCTCGCGCTTCACTCCTGACGTCAGCGAATGTGGAGATTTTTCCCCACGCATTTTCAGGTACAGCGCTCTCTGATGGACGGGCATGGGTCCCACCTCCTGAGATCGGATTGGTTGTTTTCTTTCGGTACTTCATTTATTATCCAATGAGAATGGAGTACGGGCTCAGACTGGCGTCGAACATTTGTCCAGTCCCAGTAAGTTGGGGGCGGGGCCTTCCGGAATACGGGTGGGGAGAAGAAAGGCAACGAAAAAAACAAAAAAACCCAAGTAACGTGCACGGCGCGCGCTCCCGTTCCCTCCTCTCGCCCTCCATTGTGAGCAGAAGCTAAACGATGCTAGCAGCCGTCGCCGTCTTCGCCTCCACCGCCCAGTAGAGACACAGAGAGAGAGAGACAGAGAGACAGAGAAAGAGAGAGAGCGCTAGACCCCCTTTTACCAACGCCTCCCTCCGCCCGAGGAGCCAGCGTCACGACCGAGAGCCGGAGATCCGAGTTCCTGCCCCGCGTCCTCCCTCACAGGCTGCCGCTTTAGTGGATTTTTCTGCTTCTTTTCATGCTCTA
>JBBKCR010000018.1:734935-747840 GCA_037577295.1 Ladigesia roloffi
CTCTCTCTCTCTCTCTCTCTCTCTCTCTCTCTCTCTCTCTCTCTCTGTCTCTCTCTCTCTCTCTCTCTCTGTCTCTCATTCTCACTTTTACCATCTACTGGATTTTGGTCTCTTTTTATATACTGTTTTTTTTTTTCACGTCTGTCTCTATCCGGACACAACAGCGTTTCAGTATTGTAGTGGAATTAACTGGTTATCTGTTGGTTTCAAACATGGCAACTAAATTAAAATTTCCTGTGAATGTTGTTCGCAACCCAGAGGGACCTCATCTCTTGTTCTTTCTCTCCTCTCTTTCATTTCCTCTTTCTTCCTCTACCATACGTTTCTCCTACTTCCATCCTCTGTCCTTTCTAACCTGCCCCTCTCCACAGGCCCCAACACTTACGACGATGCAGCTGCTTACATCCAAGCACAGTTCGAGAGCAAGAACCGCTCACCCAATAAAGAGATCTACTGTCACATGACCTGTGCCACAGATACAGGGAACATCCAGGTGGTGTTCGACGCAGTCACTGACATCATCATCGCCAATAACCTGCGAGGCTGCGGCTTGTACTGAGCCCTCCCCTCTCGAGCCAATTCTTTGGAAATGATTAAAATGCAAGTTGGTAAATAATAATAATGATAATTTTAAAATAGGCATATACATATATATAAATATATATATATATAAAATGTTTTTAGTTTGTCTTTCCAAGAGCTGCCAACAGAACTGATTTCTTATAGAAACCCAGCCTTTACCGTTTTAGAACAAAGTTGGGACCTTTTTTTTTCCTTCTTTTTTTTTTTTTCTTCTTTGCTGTTTGATGTTTTATTTTCCCCTGTTTTTTCCACTGTGTCTTTTTGTTCTTTTAACTACACAATCCTCATTTTTTGTTTTCGAAATGTCTCTTTTACTATATTTTTACGTTTTTGTTTATTGTATGTATATTTATTACATGTATATCAGTCGGGGGGGTGACGGGTACACATATTGCCTGAGTACACAACGTTACAGTAATTATGTGATGACAAAAAAAAAAAAAATGCTTATCAATGGCTAAGACAGTTATGCTAGTTGTGAGCACTACAGTTGGGGTCAGGCAAGCCAAACGATGGTTGTAGCGTGTCCCCTGTTCTTCGGGTTTTTATCAGACTGGTTTTCATGGCGATTCATTCATTCTGTTCAGCAGTTCAGTGTTGTCGAGGAAGGAAACCCCCAGGATCGCACTCTACAAGCTTCTTTTTTTGTTTTGTTTAGTCTTGTTCACTCTAATTTGTTCCTGTCACTGAGGTAGGCCATATTTATTTGCTGTGTATGTTTGGGGCCATATAGCATACGACTCTGAGGCCCCCCAACCAGTCTTGATGATTGAAATTGTCATATCAGTGCCAACCTTCTGAGATTGACGGGTCTGGGAATAGTTCTAGCAACACTAGATCACTATAACAAAAACCTATTAACACTGTCATGTAAGAAACTTCTACTTTTTTATTGTTAATTAATTTATTAATTTATTTATTGATTGTTTGTCCCACACTTCTTCTCACATACCCCACTCCCTTCTCTACTTCTTTACCCCAACCCTCCCCACGCTTCTGTCCTGCTTTCTGAGTTTTGTCTCTTCTCCTAGACATCCTGTTTTAGTTGGTCTCCAGGCTGGGTAATGGAGTCAGTCCTCTTCTCACAGGTCCTTTCACACATAGCATGACCCTTCAGCCTTTGTATAAAGAAAACAACTACCTGCTTCACTGAGATAATGTTGAAAAAAAATCACTAACAAAACCACAAAAAAGGCAAAAAGAGCAAAAACGAAAAAAAAGGAAAAAGAAACACAGCAGCAACATAAAAGAGAGCATCGTGTACGCTGGGTGGGGGGGGGGGGGACATGGGGGGTTTGAGGAAAATAGACAGTCACAACCAATGATATGATGCTGTTTGAGTGATGGTCATTGGGGTGTGTGTCTTTGTAGAAAGCTGTAGATCCTCTGGTTCTAGAATCTTTACAAGTAGACTTAATCCAAAAAAGAATGACTATGACAATAATAAACAATGATAATGACGATATCAATATCAATGATGATTCTGTAATATTATTAAAAGTATATTTCTTGTGCTTTGTAGCTACAGAACTTTTTTTTTCTCTCCCCCTTTTTTTAAAAAAAAAAAGAAAAAAATTTGCAAAGGTTCCCGCAATCCACTCTTGATCCGTTCTTACTGACTTACCAATGTTGACGTTGAACTGTACCAATTATTTTTATTATTTTTATTTTTTGCCTGTTTGCCCTGCATTGCAGTGTACCTACTTAAGCCCAAATAATGATATATGTATCTATTTTTTATTTGATTCTTGGAAGAACCACTCTTCGGTGCAAAGGCCCCGTCCCCGGTGCCGGAGATGGGGGGCCAAATGCGTGTGGCTGTACAGATTTCATGCGCTTTCTCCTCCTCATGCTTTTTTGGGGGGGTTTTGGGGAATTGTACTCAAAATAATAAAAAAAAAACACCTTCCAGGTCTGCATAGAAAAGCACAGCTCTCACACAACACACGTAGATTTGGAACGATGTATCTCTACTCCCTCTACCTGCCTTCTTAGTTTGACTTGAGAAAAGAAGACAAAAAAATACCTGAACTGTGTATAATGACACAAACCAGTTACGCTTTTGGATTTTCTTTTCTTCTTCCTGCCCTTTCCCCAACTTTGGTTTTCTTTCATCCTTTAATTTTTCCTCTCCCAGTGAATGCTTTCTGTGCTGCTTATTTCTCCCTCTTCTTTAGTGAATGGTTGTTCTTTCATGTGGGATGTTCGTGCTGGAAAACCAATCGAATGTAGTGTTTACATTAAAAGCCACAGTTTTCATGATGACAAACTCTGGGTGCTCCAGTTGTGATTGTTGTCCATCTCACTTTATTTTCCTTTTTTTATTCTAAGGTGTGGTATATGGATATCATTACACCCATATGCCCAAATGTCTTTATAAATGTACATCAAACATTATCATAACAGCCCCACATCTCACATCAGCGGTTTTCCACTTTTTATGTGTAACAGGGCCCTCGAAGTGGAAGAACAGGGCAAGATAGCTGACAGGGCAGCCCAACAGTGCGGTAGATATTTTAGAAGAGAACTTGCCCCTCAGGGTGATGGACTGTGAGGAACAGAGTCACCCAATCACAGCAGGACTGAGGAATGTCCGGGTAATTGTGCAGCAGTAATGGCTATCTTAGTTGCCAAATTAAATGTGTTGAAATAGTTACTCATTAGGAACCCAGAGCTAACCCTAACCCAGAGGCAAAAAAACAAACATTTGTTTACCTTTACCTCAAAGCTAGTTGGTCATCCGAGGTATATGTGGTATGTTATGTTTTTCCTTTTTCATTCATTAAATTTTGTTTAGTTTTACACTTAAGCTCTGAGGCTGATACAGCTGATGAGTAATTTATGTACAGTTTTTTGCTTTGTGCAAACTGTTAATTGTGATAAAATTACGTAATTTTTTAGACTGTTTTCTGAGACAGAGAGTCATACAAGTGTCAAAAAACCACAAGCATATTTGATGACAACATTCTACTTAAATCGATAAATCATCATTTGTGCTGTTTGGGCATTACATTTTTGGCACAAAACCAGAAATTTGAGACACCAAATGCCTTAGCTGATCTGGGTAAAGAGGAAATTGGCTTAAATATCACAGTTTCACCGACATTCCTTTAACTGAGGAGCTGGAGGTCCAAACACATTCCATACCCATCTGTTTGAATTTTCCATGTTCTATACAACATTTTAATATTGTTGAAATTGTAAGAGATGTCTAAATGATTAAATGGTTTACATTTGATTTTTGATCATCCTATAGCCTATGCAAGTTACTGGATTTGGGTTCCAGACATTTGAACCCAAAGAACACTAACACATTGGGCCCTATAATGCACATGGCGCAACGTGCTTTCGTCACTGGCGCAACCCATCATTGCTATATTGTGGGAGCGCATCGTGCATTTATCCGCCAGTAACCTGTGCTGTGATTATAGCAGATGGAAATGCGCTGGGTGGGGCGGGACACTGGAAAGAAGGGGTGTGGTGAGGCGCATAGCGCGAATTTGCTATAATATGAGAAGTGAAAGTCATTGCGCCACTGACCAGAAAAAACCTGGTTTTTAGTCATTCACACATTGTTCAAAGGCTATAGTATGGACGCCTGTTGACAATGCGCCCACACGCAGCTTCTTTCATGAACAGGAGTGAGCAGCGGCGCACATTTATTTTCATGTGAGGGAAAAGATTATGCAGTCCTCGAAATATAAAATTCAAATGTATATCACATACATCACACCATGATTATTGTTAAAATACATGCTAATTATCAGTGATTTCTACAATCAACTAAGTTTTGTGAATATTATAACAAGTAACTAACGGTCTATTCGACCAATAGCGCCGGACACATAGGTAAATAAATACACGTTTCAAGCGAGGTTGTGAAGAAAAACGAAACTACATCACCAGCTCATTTCATGAAGCTGGCAGCGGCCACTGGGGGGTGTTGCAGACCTACAGGACAGGACGCAGCTGTAAGAACTTTGCTTCGTGTCTTCACCTCATTATACACAGCACACCACTGACAATGCGCCGGTTATTTAAAAGGAATGAGAGTTTGAACTCTGCTTGGTTCATTGCATGCTACGCCCAAGACACACCTATGATTAATTTTCTCATTTAGGACAACCCATTTGTTAATTTTTCCTGCTGCGATTATACCGTTCTGCACTGGCCCCTCCCCCAAAGACGACTGCGCTTCTGACTTCAGACAATGCCCGACTGAACATGAAAATCAGGCCCATTGTGTTGTTTCTGAGGCATAGCTCTTCAGTCAAAATTAGTAAAAAAAATTTCACATGGTTTTAAATTTTCCGTGGCTATGACGGGTGATAAAGATCAATCATATAAGGTGGTCTGGGCCCACAACAAAAAAAAGTTTTAAAAAAGTTTTTTTTTTTTTTTTTGCTTTAATTCATGTAAAATGGCCGAGGTGTCACAAGAAATTAGACGAAAATAATTTGTGGGCTGATGAGCAGATCTAGGCTACAAGAAACCCTAACACAGGGTAAAAAAAAAAAAAAAAAAAAAAAAAGTAAAGTCAATACAATGTCCTGGGTAGCACAGCTAAAAATACATGCAACATGCAGGAATAGCAAGAAATAAAAAGCCAACCTAATGAATACTGTAAAAATGACCACTGTTGGCCTTGGATGGTAGGAATTTTGATTAAACATTGTCCATTGTCATAGCTTTGATCGCATAGTAAATGTCAGGGAATAGTAGATTCACAGTAGTTTGGGGGTTTATTTGGTCAAAATTAGTATATCTCAAAATTTCAAAACGAGGAAAATGACCTTTTGCTTATCTAGTGTAACACACCCTCACAGAACTGTTACTCTGAGGTGCATGATTAATACAAGCCCACTTCAGGGGGTATAAATAGGACTGAAAGGACTTAGATTGGTCGACGGATGACAGATAACATTTTATGTAGCAGTAAGGGGAGTTCAAAGACTCAGGAATTTATACATCTGGAATTTAAAATAGATTTTATACATCTGGTTATCAACTTTCAACTAACAAACCTGGACTGCTTGTTTGAGTTCCTGAGGTTATGATACAGGGCAGAAGTGACCAATCTTTTTCGCCTGCCTGCAGCCTCCCACTGCGGGTGACGTCTTCTCTGGCATCCTGCCTCGTCGCAGGGCTGGAGGAAGTGTGTCTTTAGCCGGCGTAGTAAATCTGGGAGACATGAAATATTTCCCCAGCAGAACAGCATGTGTGGGAGGAAGGAGAGGGATGCTCAGACACCATATCCCACAAACCTTCACACTCAGGCTCCGTCTAGTTGGAAAGACATACAGGGAGTGTGAACGATAAAGGGAACGTGGAGGCTCGTGCTGTCTAGCGGACCCATCATCAAGGCTTACAATTGTTGGTCCAGCCATGATTGAAATATAACATCACCTCCAACAACCTTTTAAATAAAAAGGTCATGTGGCACCATGCTTGTTTACAGAGATGGTTAAAGATGACAACACTGTTAAGGTGGTATTTATCAGATGCGCAATGTTTTCATTATTAAGTGTGAGATCTAAGATAATAAACTTTATTACATTGGGCAAAATCTAATTTATCACTTTTTAAAAATGGGTTAAAAGCAGTACACTGAATATTTTTAAAAGTCACTCCCCAATTCATATAGAACACATTCGGAATTCATTATTTTCATCATGTCAAAGTGGCCTCATCCCTTCACATAAAAATCATTGATATCATATTGATAGCTTTTTCTAAATGGTTAAATATTATATTTCTCAAATGGAAACAAATACAATATTGTACACATTAAACTGGAAGAAGCCTAGAATTCCAGAAAGGAAACTTTCTCTCCTAAATGAGTCAGAAGTGTCCATTAAATGACTCAGTTAACTTAAGGTTTTTGTAAATAAACAAAAATACAATTAAAACATAAAATCAATTATAAACCCGCTACCAGGGGTTGAATGTTGGTGTACACAGGTTTATCACCCAGCACTAGATGACCGTGTAATCCAGCCTCTTTTAAAGTGGTATTTCCAAGGGCTTTCTCTGTTTAGGTATATATTCAAGCTGAAAACCTAGCTGGGTCAAACTGCCCCGAAACAAATTACTGTGGGATCGTTTAGAGCAGTGTGCAGGCACTTCATAATTTTTACCCTCCAGGGCTTTGCTCCATTGCCACCTCTGAGCAGGTTTAAAGAGAGCACCATGCGTCAGCATAAAAGTGCCATATTTCACATTGAGAAAGCGAGGGAGAGAATTGAGGCTGACAAGAACGCCGTGGAAAGGTGGGGGAGGAAGACATGCAGGAACGAAAGATCTGAAGGAGAGCATGGAAAAAAAAATCTTCCTTCTCCCTCTTCTGGCGGCAGAGGCTAACAGCCTAGTCCTGTATTCTAGTGTGCAGCATGTGAAGCAAAATTTGCGTATAAAAAAGCATTCCACCTGTCTTCCTCTGTGTCTGCCAGTAGCGACCATGTCTGCTTCTGGTTTCTGACCTATCTGTAATGTTATAGCTGACACTGGCTTATAAAATGCATTCTCTATAGCTTGTCCTCCATGTATTGCTTTAAATAGACATTCATCTTTTTCTTCAGTTTTTAGTGCCTAACCACTCCACCAGCCATACCACTCAATGTGTCAAACTGATATGATGTCTAGGTATGCCCTAAAATTCAGTCTCTGGTCCTTGTCCCTGTAAGCTACTTGCCTTTAAACACACACACACACACACACTGGTTATTTATAGTGCAGCACCATTGCCGGCCTGTTGCTAGGAGACGGCCTGCTGCAGTTTTCTTTGGCAAGCAATCCCCATTGCTTACATCACACACAGTTTCATGCATTTTGTCACTGTCTTAAAAGGGCAGTTGTGTTATTTCGAGAGCACAAGCAACAATACATGACAAGTGTGCTGGCTAAATGCACAGTGATGGAGATAAATACACGAGTGATCCAGTCCGTGAGAGCCGAGTGATCATTGGAGTTGATGTTTATTGGTAATGCTACATGTACTTGAGGACAATACAGCGTAGAAGAATGGCTGCAGTATTTGTTTGATTCTGCTGTTTTCCCTCATGCAAAATTCAGGAGATTGTCTGCATCTGTAGCTGCTACTGTACAGCCGAGAGTGAGACACAGTGGAGAGAGTATCATCCTACTGTAGGTTCAGGAGGCTGGATGAGGGGGTTGGGATGTTGTGTTCTGCACGCTCATGCTGAGTGGTCCACTGACCCTGATGCTGATCACATTTATCCCACAAAGGTCAGTGCCCTGAGTCAGCTGTTGCTGTAGAAACCGCCTCACTTGCTCTTCTGGTGGAATGATGCATCGCCTAGATTACCTTTTCTTCACCGCTACCAATCACACCTGTGCCCTTAGACCCACCACATTCAAATATGGTCACCACTAAAGTGCATTTTACCAGATACTATTGACCCACGTATGCGTATGATGCTGTATCGTCCTTCCGCCTGTTACAGAATGAGAGAAAGCTCTGGCTACTGGAGAATATCAGATGAAAAACAGTTTCATACAAGCAACTGTGAATTAAAAACCTTCACAGTCATCCAGACAAGTACATAAAAATATAATGTTTATATATATTAATGCTGGGCAACGATTACAATTTGTAATCACAATCGCATTGTTTTTCTATCACGATTAATCACATTGTTATACACAAATTAATTAATTCAAACGTAGAGTTTTGCATACTTTAATTTGAAAAGTACTGCTATATATACTGCAATAACATTTGGTTTGCAAACACTTGAAACAAATAAGGAGCTTTTTAACAGCAGTGTTCACTTTAACACAGTAACAACACTACAGTTTAAATATTTTTGTAAATCTCAACAGAAACAGTAATGTAATCAAATCAAATATAAAACCAAAGCTATTTCCCCCTGCCACAGCATTTTTTTTTGCCCTAAGACATTGTGTATATATATATATATATAATATAATATAAATAATGTGTGTGTGTGTGTGTGTGTTTAAGTGTTTACATTCTACATTAAACATTTTAATAAAAAACAATAGGGTACAATTGTGTTTTCCTTAATAAGGGGGCTTTAAATGTACTTTTCTGCCAGTAGAACGGGAATAATCCTAAGGTTGTAAGTTTATTAGGACCAATGGTGCGCATCAGAGGGTTATAAAGACCCACAGAATTGGAAGTGTGTTCTCTGGAGTGAAGGAGCTCCATCCAGTATATTTTTGATGAGTTGGAGTGTTATTTGTTGTCCATCAGTAACTTACCTCAGTAATACTCCTGTTGCTGAAACCAATCAAACCCTTTCACCATTGTTCCGACATCTAGAGCCTTCACTGAAGAGCAGGGGCTATAACTGCAGCAAAGGCAGACACACTCTCCATTAATACCCTTTGAGTTCAAGACAATTCAGCAAACAGCAGCCCCAAAATGTATGTGTACATTAGTATCAAACTACTTATCTTACAGTGCAACAGGAGACTAATAGCTTTTTGTGTGGAGAAACCCTGAAGAATTCCAATAACAGTATACTGATGATTCTTTAAAGAGGCAGAAACACAATCTGGGGCTGTTTATCTTACAGCTGGGTTGGTGAGTGGTGAAATCTTCGGGATTCAACCTACCTGGTAGACTTTGAAAGAATTTTGTGCCATAAACTAGAGTGCTGCTCGGTTGTGTGTACCCTACAACTTGGCACAAATGTCAAAATACATGTACAATGGGTATGCAATGGAAGTAATTACAAATAAAATGAATTTAAATGAACAATGAATTTTAGGATCATGAGGTACATCTGGTTTTCAGTGGAATTCAGTAAGCATCCTCTCTTACCTCCAACTGCTGCCTTTGACTTCTCTCTAAAAGTAAGTAAGCTTTCTGAACGCTCATTATTTCATTATGTGTTTTTGAGCGAGGGAAACATGACCAGTCTATCACCATGAAGCAAAACAAAAACCCGGTTACAGCCGATTGCATTAGGATCCATCCTCTATATCTGTGGAATGTGTTGTGTAACTGCCGTGTGCCTAGCCGGGTGCATGTGTGTCAGGAGGATAAATGTGGAGAGAAAGCAAGATAAAAAAAGGAGTCACAGGAATATAATGAAAGACGAGAAGGCAGACGGGACATTAAAAAAATATGACATCATCTGGGGAAAGTATTTAAGCTATTTTAAACCACCCAACAGATTTCCACTTACTCTTGAAATGGCCCCTCTCAATATTTCATGCGTGTTTTAAAGGCCCAAGGTTGTGGCAGTAGGTGGCATTTCATCTTTGGCTGAACATCAACCATGGCCAGTTAAAGGGGTGAGCAGGGATCAGCATTCCCAGCCAAATGACTGACTGCTGTCCTGGCCTTCAGGTGTTGGTGCTTGCTTAAGGGAAGCCTGGTATTTACAGTTCGACTCAGTTTGACATTTAATATTTTCCAAAAAAAAGTGCAAAAGGTTAAGCCAAAGTAAGAAAAGTCTGCAACAACACATTGACATTCCACTTTTCTTTTCTATCTAAATAATTGGCTGTAGCAGAGGACTTATCAACACTGGGAGACAAAGGCAAAAACACTCAGAACTGAAGTATAGCTGCGGTTTTCGACTTACATTTCTTACAAGTTAAGACAGTTGGTAATCTAAAAGCTGTACTTTTATATGGTGAAAAAGAAAGTTAAATATTAGTGAATAAAAACTGCCAAAACTATGATTGCCCCACCCACCAAATTGGGGAACTCTAGAACTGGGTCTGACATGATCCCTTTTTAAGTAGAGGAACATGTCCAGTATGATTAGATAAAAGGCATAGTTTTAAATACCACAATGTGGGTGATAATGTCAGCATGCACCAAAAATATTATTTAAAGGGGTTAATTGACCATATAAATGCCTGTTAGATGGCCACGTTAGTCGCACAGATTAAATTGGATTCAGATAGAATACATGAACTACACTACATAGATACATAGATACATAGAGATGCCAGACTATTAAATTAACAGATAATTTAATATTGTCTTCAGATATTTAGACTTTAATACAGAGCATATCCCACTTCAACAGCTTTCAACAAAATATTAGATTTTCTTCTTTTGACAAGAAGACCCAATCTCTGTTCCAGTTCATCCCAAAGATGTTGGGTGGGGTTGAGGTCAGGGCTCTGTAAAGGGCGGTCAAATAATTCCATACAGAGCTCATCCAAACATGTCTTCATGTAGTAGAAAAAGTTCTTACCTAAACTGTGCCAACAAAATTGGAAGAATGGTGTTGTCCAGAATATCTTTGTATGCTGAAGCACTTCACTGGAATTAAGAGACCATCTGAATTCAAGAATTAAGAGAAGTGTCCCAATACTTTTGTCTATATAATGTATATATATTGCAGTGGGTGTGGGACAGACACCAGGCACTCATGCAGAATGAAATAGTCATTGCTGCTCTCTGGTGGAAAGAGGCGTAACTACAGGACCCGCACTCGCTGTTCTCTGTTGTTAAGGACCATGGCTGAACAAACCAAAGCAAGCGCCTTCCTTATTCAGGCGAGTTCAAATGTCATGTTTTTCTCACAAGTCTCCCCCCAGAATTAACCTGCCTATAAAGGGGGAGCCCCTCACAGCCTTCCGTGGACAGAGGGGTGACATAAGCAGCAGCAGGGCAAACAGGAGCAGCGTGAGTAAGAATAAATATAAATAACATTTTATTTCCACCCCGAAATAACCGAGCCGCCGCGGCGTGGCCTCTTCACCTTGGTGTGTGAACAGCAGACACGCAGAGATTTCCCGCCTGATACGTGAGAGGGCCAGGGCGGTGGAGTTATTTTGCTCAGACTGACGAACGCCCGGCAGAAGCCGAACAGTCTGACCTCGACTCGGCCAGGAGAAGCGCGGGAAATTCAAGAACCATATTAATCATGAGATTCATTAAAGAATCGGATCTTTTCAGAATGGAACCTCTTTGAAGCATAATGGTAAATGGAATGCCCTTATCCAGAGCGACTTACAGTTACACGGACAGTTCCCCTGGAACAACTAGGTGTTCTCTTGCTCAAGAATACAATATGGGGGTTTGAACCAGCAAATTTGTGCTTATTTGGTTCGCAGGCAAGTGTTTTACCCACTATTACCAACCTAAGGTATAAAACTTTATTCTTAGCATGATCAGGAAAGTGTAAAAGATAATAAGAAATAAAATTACAATAAAATAAGAGTAACACATTGACAGGACCAACCAGGCTGAGGTGATTCCTGAGCAAATCGTCTCCTTTTAGAATCCAGTCGATAACCGTAATGAACTGTATCAAGCTTGTTTTTAAGCATAAGATATAACTATATCTTTTTCAATCTGTAAATCCCTCAGTGCATCAAGGAAGAATGAAAGGTATGAAAAGATAGAAAATAAGAGACATAGAAAATAAAAGACAACGATAGTGTAACACAATGCACAAATCGGTTCTTTTGAGATCTGAATCTAATCTCGAAATCAGCTGCATCAAACTATTTAAAGCCTGAGATACAATAAGATGTTGTAAGATAAGGTGATAGAACTTTATTTATCTCAAAGGAAATGATTACCTTAATGTCATGCTCAGTGCTGCCAGAGAGAATTTAAGCCAATTTAAGATTAAGACAATAGAAGAGAATAAAAAGACCACAAACAACAGTGTGACACAATAAACAGACTGGTTCTTTTCAGAATTGAAATGATCAAAGTCATAGTAAAATAATACACATAGTCATACACATAAAAATAGTAATTAAAACCTGGTTGGAAATTTCACAGCAAAGTAGCATCAAGCTTTTTAATAGATTTTGATGTGTGACAGAGGGAGGAGCTGTGGTGTCTGATGGTGGTGGGAATCAAGGATATTTGTGGCATTCAGTTTGAAGCATAAGAAAAGAACTTTATTTATCACGAGAGAAATGTGTTAATAGTGCATGCTAAGAGAGAATAAAAGATAATACTGTAAAAAATAAACAATAGTGCAACACAAAGACAGTAACAGCAGTGTAACAAATACTAGTGTAACACAGATTTTGAGTAACTGTGCCAGCAAATCAGTAGTTTAAAATGGCTAAAGAATGTGGCTTAGTGCTAATGCAATTAAAATTGCATTAAAAATAGAAGTCTACACTATATGTACACAAGTTTAGGGACATACCTGTTTTTCAGTGGTTTGGACGTCCAGTGCGGGGTTTAATCTAAATTCTTGAGCAGACCACGACATTCTGGACAATGCCATGCTTCCAACCTTGTGGACAAAGTTTGAGGAAGAACCTTTTCTATCACTATGAAACACAATGTACTTAAAATATTCTTAACTCTACCTTAATTTATACACCAAACACCTTAATTTGAA
>JBBKCR010000018.1:755928-770040 GCA_037577295.1 Ladigesia roloffi
ATAGATAGATAGATAGATAGATAGATAGATAGATAGATAGATAGATAGATAGATAGATAGATAGATAGGCAGATAGAAGATGTATGAATGGATGGATGGGTGGATGGATGGTAGACTGAGAGACAAGTAGATAGATAGAAAGATTCAGGTGTTCAGATATTTTAGTCTATAGCTTGAATATACTGTTATATGTTTTTGTCTTCAATTGAGTATAATTCGGTTAGCAGCCTAACTGTTCAAGAGCTATTCAGGGTTACATTGTATGTGACAGTTATTTTGAATCTTGAATGTAAAATCTATACAGACTGACAGGTAGACAGACGGACAGGGAAATAGACAGATATTATTCACTGTGTGAGCTACAGAGCTGTACCCTGGTACAGGTAAACTGTTCTGAGGTGAAATGTGGCGTCGTAGTTCTTCCAACTGCTACCTTTCTGCCGCGCGCATGCGCAGTTTGGACATGTAGTGTAGAGAGTTGTGAATGGGAGGGGAAGAGGAGGGGAGGTGTGTGTGAGTGTATGTGTGTGTGAGGGGGGGGAGTATTTTGGGTGTACAGTCATAAGTCGGACTCGGAGGAGCCAGGAAGTAACCGTGAGCCATGCAGCGCGAGGGATAAAAAAGTGAGGAGAGAGAGAGGGAGCGCAGTTCAGGAGTGTGGATGAACAGAGAGAGAAGGAGGAGAGGAAGAACGAGAGAGAGAGAGAGAGAGGGAGAGAGAGAGAGAAACACTCGTTTGTGCCAAACTAAGACGAGCACGCGCCCGAGAGCGAAAAGACGGAAGGAAATAAGAGCGGGAATAATAGAGAGTGTGAGAGAGACTGACATAGAGAATAGAGGAAAGAGGAGACAGGAGAGAAAGGGTGACAGAGAGACAGAGAAGAGAGTTTTTCGGAACGACGCTTCTCTCCTTAGGAGACTGCAGGACATACCCTACAGCTCAGGATGCCTCGGGTGGTTCCGGACCAGAGGAGCAAGTTTGAAAACGAGGAGTTCTTCAGAAAGCTGAGCCGAGAGTGTGAGGTAGGTCCGACCCTTCATAGACCCTCAGAGACCCTCCAACACTACGAGGAGTACCAAAGCTTACAGCCGAGCGATGCTCCCTGCGCGCCGCCCTGCGTTCCTTCACTCCCTCCGGCCGGTCCCGAGACACATGGCCCGGTTTAAACTCTGAAAAGAAAGAATTATCTAAACCCGAGGAGCCTCGACTCGACTCTCATCATCAGCCCACATCTGCCAGTTCTCTCTCTCTCTCTCTCTCTCTCTCTCTCTCTCTCTCGCACACACACATACAAACTAACCTCATCCGTTGTACGCGCTTAACGTCTAAAAACTAACCGTTAATGGGCGCGTTTTAGTATTGTAGTAAACAATGTGAAGCTCCAAGGAACTACAGCTAATTTGAGTTATGCGATTTTTTCTTGTCAAAAGTATCATAATTCATGAATAAAGTTGTGTGTGCTTGTGTGTGTACTTCCAGATTAAATACACCGGTTTCAGAGACAGACCGCATGAGGAGAGGCAGGCCCGGTTCCAGAACGCCTGCAGGGACGGACGGTCAGAGATAGTGAGTGTCCCGCTTCACCTTTTCACTGATGGACAGAGTGCGCTCCTGCTTCTCCATCTTTCTAGAAGCTTTATTAACTCATCAAACTTTCCACAAACAGTCAGTATAGCTCCTTAAAATGTGTTTTTCAGACTGATTTATTCTTTTTTGGCGCTTGGCTGCTCCGCATTTTATCGGTTTTGGCTGGTACTCAGCTGCTTCCTCTACTTTTCGGTGTGACTTCATAACTCAGCAGAGCTGCTTCGCTCACTACCTGTTTCTTTTACCTGTCGGAATTTATTATAACCACCTCTGCTCCCTTGTGGGCACCGCAAGTGGCTTGTACGAGCAGCAGAGTTTGAACCAGTCAGTTGCTTAAAGTGGACTGAGTGTCAGCATCTCTCAGAAGCAGCTAAAGCTTTAGCTGCGTTCAGACACCCGGAACTGTCTCTATCTCCAGCACTTCCTCATTTTCTTCATGTGCAAGACAAGCACTGAACAAACTCGTATGTCATGAGGTGCCATCATGCTTTATTTACAGTGTCTGCTCCAGAATTAGTTGTAGTTTTGGGTTTAAACCACATATATGTCATGTGCGTGTGTGTGTGTGTGGGGGGGGGGGTGGGGGGGTGGTTAGGTTATGCTGAATTTGATGTCTGTGAAGGATTTGCCCCTCAGCCATGGGATTCTGTCTGCCCTTTTCTTCTCCTCTCCTTCAAAAGGCTGTCTCGCCACTCGCAGCCATGAACTCAGATGTGTCTAATTTTAAAGGCTCTTATAAATACCTTTAGTCTGTGTGTGCTGACGGTATGACACCATTACATTCCAAACTACAAACGCTGAAGTCTGATAGTTTTAATTCAAATGAGGGGTGGTGGACAGTCAGTGTTTTGCCAACATAAGAACATTATAAAGGAGTAGATCCCACTACAGCATGTGAAGAAAAACGCTCATTTAATTAATTTTAATGGTTTTTATTAAGAAAAAGCATATTTTCTGATCTGGGGACTGATGATATAAGTGATCCTATAAATTCTCTGAACAAATCTTTTACCTTACTCTATAATTCCCACTATATTTTGATTAAAAAAATCTAAACAGATAATTCAACTTTTTTTACTTAGGATGGTATAAATTACATTATATAGATATTTAAATATGGTTAACAAAAATATGCACGACTGAAAAGATGACTATGATTTGCCTCCCAAACTACATCCTTTACAAGCCCTCTAAGTTTATAACGTGTCTGTGTGTGTATGTACACAAAGCCAGTAGAGGTGTAATGGCTTTAATTCTGATTAAAGCATATATTCTAAAGCCCAAAATGTGATTCTGTTAATCATGCCTCAATCCATTTCATGAAACTCTTCATGACATTCTGTTTTTCATTCATAACATTTTGCAAATTCATATATATTATACTATATTATTTGCCCTTCTTTATTTGCAGTAAACACATTACAAAGCTTAATTTATCTGTATCCCTCGATTTTACTGTGAAACAGTAAGTGTAACATATATTGATTGGCCTGCTTTATTTATTAATGGAATAATTAATTTTTTTAATCTGGTAGGTCAAATATGCACTTTATCATTTCAGAATCTAAGGCTTAAACCTCTAATGGCTGTGTGTGTGCGTAAGAGTGTAAAAGAAATGACCTTAATAAGCTCTTTATTTTGTCTACTGTTATGGTTTTTTGTATCTATATCTCCTGAACATTTGGCACATGTAAAATACAGCTTTAAGGGGCACTGGTTGTTCTGGTTTAGTAGTTCCTACACACACGCTGTTATTGAATTACTGTGCCAGGATTATAAACCTCTATACTAGTCCTGCTGCTATTAACATTATTGAGGGCTGCATTTAAAACAACTTATTGATTTTCTACCTCTCTCTGTCTGTCCGTTATCTTGCCTTGTCCATCAGACGCTCACTCCCTCGTTCTCTCTTTCTTTCCATCCTGTATGCGCTCTTTAAAATCCAGCGTTCCGCAGCCCAGCTTGCCAGCAGTAAGAGTTGGTAAAATAGAATCAGATGTGCGTAACTCAATACTTCAAATAGAGAAAATGATGACTTGTGTTTTTTTTCTCTCTCCCTGCTTCTTTTGCTCTCTCTGTTCCCTTCTTTCCTTGGCCCTGGCTCCAGGCTGTTTTCCTCCTACCCCTTTCTGATGTGCAAAAGAAATGGCGGGCTGCATAATTAATGCTCAGGCCAGGCTTTCTGATCCTGTTTGTATTGATTTCCCTCTAAAAGGCTTTTGTGGCGACCGGCACCAATCTCTCGCTGCAGTTCTTCCCCGCCAACCTTCATGGAGAGCAGAGGCAGATGCCCACCCGAGAGTATGTGGATTTCGAGAGGGAGACAGGAAAGGTAATCCCTGTTAATGTCTGTCTGTCTGTCTGTCTGTCTGACAGACTGACTGTCTGACTGAGTGTCTGACTGTCTGTCTGACTGCCTGTCATAGTTTGACATCTTTAGCACTGTGCCATTCTCATTTATAACACTTTAAGCACACAAACGTGCCCCCAAGTATGTAGCTTGCATATTTGGCAAAATATTTATAGTAGTTACTGAATAATAACACTTTGGATCAATAACTGCATAATAAATCCATTTTAGAAGTGGTAATTATAATGTTCCATTTTCCTTTTCTTACACACACACGTCCATCATTTAATTCCCACTTTCTCTGTCTCTTTATGTCTCTCTCTCTTTCTCTCTGCCTCTTTCTGTCTCTTTTTCATGTCTTCTGTGCTCCGCATGGTATGTTCTGTACCTTTTTTATGTTGCATTTAATTAAAGGGTCTTATTAAAGAGGTTTTGTCATCCTAAAGCACAATCAAATACACAACCTCTATGAAGGCTGAGCTGGAGTGTTTCTTTTATACTCCCACACTGCATTGCAGAGGAATTGTGTTGAGACTCCTTTTTCTGCCGGGTCCTCGGTTATGATGGGTAAAGGCCTCGGTTTTCTGTAATAATATGTTTCTGTTTCACACATCTTAGGGAAAAAAGGACAGCTCGCACTGTTACACTTGAGCTCGCTGCAAGAAAAACAACCTCTCTTGAATGAAGCATGTCACCGGTTTCCATTTTATACTTCAGCAGTAATATTTTATTTCATCTATGTTATTATTTTAGACATGCCTTTTATATTTTTCAACCCGTCTCGCTGCATTCCCTTCTCTTTATATGTTCATGTGGGATGTGTATTCTAGCGCGCACTCTCCAAAGCCATTGAGATGTAAAATAAACCCATACCATCTTGTTCCATTCATAACTTTCCTCAAATCTAGTCACTTTTGTTATTTCAGTCAAAGCTGTGGCTCTTTGGCTTTCTGTATTAGCCACTGCTCCTTTATAAAACCTGAATATGTTTTATTTTACTAATATAGTGGTTAAAATAGGCAGCATTATGTGGCTTGAGTTACTGGAAAAGCTTAATTAGAACCTGCTGTTATGTTATAGTTGTAACACAAAAGTTATCAGCATTTTTTGGGATAATTTTTTTCATACTCTGTCCTGAGGGTGTGTTAAAACAGACAGTGAGCTCCTCCACATTGTTCCCATCAGTACAAAGGCTTGAGTCATCCAGAAATCAGTGAGTCATCTCCGTGTCATATGAGCCCTGCTTCTTCTCTGATATGGATGTACTTTCAGGCCGAGCAAACAGCCTGAGTAAAAAGTGCCATGGTTGTCACTTTTGCTCTTCCCTGCGTCCTACATTTAATGACATGCTTTTTTTTTCTCAAAACAGCCTGTCTACATTACTAGTCCAGTATAAATCAAGTGAAAATGAGCAGTTTATCAAGAAATAATACCGATAATAGAATCTCAAACACGAAAAAGTAATATGCAAAGGCCTGCAGAAGCACTTCCTGTAAACACAGACCATTTAAAACACTTGCAAAAATATTTTTTGATGGTCAGACCCTGTAGACTTCCTCCTCTGGCTTTGCCACATAATGGTGTTTGTTTGAGATGCATTAGCGGGGCAATTCTTGGCTTTTGTTTATGTTTTTTACTTCACGCTCGGGCAGTCTTGGTCTTGTTGGCTGTGCTGCTGCTGAGGGTTTGGAAATGTTCTTCACGGGCAGTGCCTCGCTGAGATGTGCTCATTAAAAATGCATCCGTGAGAAATCGATGGACCTTTCGGCCCCTGGGCTGACGGACTAATCTTTGGCTGTTAATTATTTAAAAAGGCGTGACAGGTTGCGCATGTGTGTGTAGTGCTGTGCTGATGAGTGGCTGAGGATGTATGGGCGTGTGTTTACGAGGTCAAGCCAGTTGGTAACCTTATCTCCCTGTCCGTCACCTCCCGCCAGAGCTCCGAGCAATGCAGCTTTAATGAGCCTCACACTGTCCGCTTCTAAAACATCCCCACTGGATCTCACTAAGCAGATTCCCCTGCCTTATGCCAAACAGCATTATGCTGTGTTCCTGCCACTACCGAATCCAGTGCGAACTAAATACTGAAGAAGTCGCAGGAGTGGCACATGACTAATGGTGAGCATGACTGCCTTATGTCTTTCACTTTTGATACTTAGCTTTCTTATGCCCATGGTGGAAGACTGGGGATGAATCTAGGTCCTTTCTGTAGACACTGGAGTCTATCAACTCCATGAAGCAGATCAGCAACAGTTACCAGTACAACAGCAGTGTAATCTTTATGTGTACATTACCATAAATAAACAGAACAGTTGAAACACTACTGAAATACTGCTGTCTTGCCAGAAGTCATCCTAGAAAACACCTGGACTGCATTATTGGAGATAAGGCCCCAAACAATAGGTCTTGACAGGTTTATACCCAAGAATCAAGTTTTAGAGTGTGGGTTTCCTTTCCCCTTTTGTTCACAAGGAAACCCTGCAAGACAGGCTTCACTGATAAGGTCTCTCTCTTTCTCTATCTATCCCTCTCTCTCTCGCACACTCTCTCTTTCTCCCCCTCGCATTCTGTCTCTCAATTTCTCTCTTTTCCCCTATTTCTCATTTGAATCTACCTGCTCAACTGCTTTAATTTATACCACACTCTCCAGCTCTCTCTCTTTCTCTCTCTCTCGCTCTCTCTCTCCCTCTCTCTCTCTCTCTCTCTCTCAGACACGGGCGTGCACACACATCCACACACACACACAAACATTGTGTGTTTGACACAATAAATTCCCAGTAGTGCACAGCTGTCAGACCGGGAGAGTTCATGCATATTCTCTAACCTCTGCTCCTAATTAAACTGATTGTTAACCTTTTGCATAAGCAGATCCTTCCCTTCACTACAGTTTTAATAGACTGCAGCCAAACCCCCCCAAATAAATAGTACCTTAGCTGGAAAGTACACAGAGTCACAGTAGATCCAGACGTGTTAAACTGTCTGAGGCAGGGGCTGCCTGTCACCAGAAGCTTGTGATCTCTGGCTGCCTATTGGCTAAGTGTATCCCAGTAAAGCTGTGTATTGGCTGAGCCTCCAGTCATAAATCAGTCATCAGAATTTCATTCGTCACTCACGGTGGGCGCCCTGACGGCTATTTTTCACTGCTAAACTACAACTACTCACTGCTTATAAAAGCTCATTCCATGTTAAAAGCTGAGTCAGGTCAATAAACCCTGACCAGCGCGTACCTTAATGAAACACACAGATATCTGATGCTCTAATACTGTAGGAGCCACAGACTGAAAACTTTTTCAAAAGATCTATATAAATAAGTAAGAAATTGCATTACTTTATGAATCCCAGCAAATACAAATTCATATGATGAAGACACTATAAATGTGTGTTTTATTGTATTGATGTTTGCAGGTTTTGAGGTTTTACCTGCACATTTATTCAGTGTAAATACTCGGGTGTCGTTATCAAATATCTATCGTAATTTAAATACTTATATGATACTTTTACTTATGTTAATGGTTGTACTTAGGAGTGTTACTTCCTGATTGTTTTTCAGAGATAATAAGAATACTTAAATGTCTATTTTTACTCAGTGTGTAAAAACTAAAACTTTATCTGCTATATGTAGGTTTATTTAAGGTATATTTAATGGGTTTCACTTTTAATTGATGTATTTCACTATATTTTAAGATGTTCACTTCACCTGAACAGATGTGTAAATTAAAACCAAAATTCCAAGGCCAAAATTCACTCACCATGCCTCTACAGACATGTATAATTACACAACTCTAGCTGTTTACTTAAAGAGACAGTATAAGAAGGCATATATGAACTTGGTGCTCCTGCTTCTACTCTGTTTTTCACTTCCGTGTTTTCCTCAGGTGAACTCAGACCAACAGGTTTGCTAAAGTATGCAGACTTTCTCATTCTCTAGCTGTGATTCTGAGTTTCTCTTTCTTTTTGGGCTTGGGGGAGGCTCGCGTCTATAATATTCTTCTTCGGCAACCCCCTCCTCCCACCACTGTTCCTCTCCTTCTCCTCCCCTCGTCTCCCAGTCTGAAAACACAAGCGTTGCCAGCAGAAGCGGAGCTGGGCCAGTTTAAACTTGGCCTGTGGTGGGGGACAGTAGTATTATCTGAGTGGGGCGGCAGAGCCCCCACAGCACAGCTTAAGTACAGGCTCCCAGTGTCACTGCAGGCTAATGGGAACCAGCTGTGGGGAGGTTAATTTTAGCGGTAGCTAGCATGGCCGAGGGAGGAGATGTTAACCCTGTCTCCGCCAGGAGTTCTGCTAGAAGCCTTCCACGACCCAACAGTCAGCTCCTTATCCCCATACAGTGCTCCCTGAGTGAGGGACATGGAGTGCAACAGACATGTATTATAGTTTTTAATTTAAACACTGGGTGGGCTCTACAGCCACGTCTCTGTGAATGAGGACTTAGAGAAAAGAAGTTCCATGAAAACTCTGTAGATTCACTTTTATAGTTACTGGAAAGGATTATATTTGACTGTGTAAAATAATGCCAGATATAGTAAATGCACAAACTTAAAAATATATATATTTTATATGTATGCCTCTATGGCAAGAACCCAAAACAAAAGAAAAAACTCAGAAAAATAAACAAGGAATAACTGCCATTGCAAAGTTGGAAACTGTGCTTATTTTTACCAGATATTTTCCACTATTTTGCTGCTCATACTTTTTTGAAGTAATAATATTACCACTCAGTCACAACTACTGTATTTGTAAGAAGCATGTGGTCCTAATTCTAGAAATAAAACACAAGGCTGCACACATGCCATGACATGACCCATGTTAAAGTTCCATGTCATGGTATGTGTGAAGCCTTGTGATTTATTTCTAGAATTAGGACCACATGCTTCTGACAAATACAGTAATTGTGACTGAGTGGTAATATTATTACCATTGTTAATGAGTTACAATGCAATTCACACACCCCAGATTTTTGAAGGCTGTATATCTGACAGGCTGTGACGGTTGGTGACCGTTTTCCTGGTAGTGCTGTTTGTAGCTAGAAATGCTTGATTGTGACATTGCCCTGATTTTTTTTCAGCTGAGAAAATATCAGCCACAATTGGTAAGTGAAATTAAAAAGCTGTAAATATCTGTATTTCCATGTATCATTTCAGCTTTTTTTTTTACACGTCAGTAATGTAAGAGCATTAAACATTTGTACGGATTTAAAACATACATTATCAATTATATATATTATATAATCCAGGGTATTCAAAGGAATGGAAAGTTAGTAATATAATGAATTCTTTGTTGAAGGAACAGTATGTGAAAAAAATTATGCTCTGTGGTGTGCCTCCCTTAACTCAGCCTTCCTTAGCCAGATACACTTTAAATGTATTTTGTAATGTTGGTGATGGGCTGAATGACTTCAATAAAGATTGTGTACCTGGTAGTTATGTGTTATTTTCCCTTCCCTTTAAATGATTATACATATTATTTTCCTACTAGAGCCAGAGAAACATGAGAGACATACAGGCAGAAGAAGTCTCTTCCATATAGCCCTGGTCTCCGCTGATTAAACCCAATCTTGTTGAAATGTGATCTCCTTAGAGATGCAGAAGCTATGCTTCAGCTGGGAGACTTTAAGAGATCTGATGCTTGGCTCCCTCTTCTCCTCTCCTCTTTCTTCCCTTGTAGCATTCGTGTGTGGTTTGTGTCTTTTTTTTTTCATGCGGAGCAGAAATTGGGTCCGTGTGCTTGGGCCAGACTAAGGAGGTTTTGTCGTCCTCATTGCAGGGTGAAATCAGCAACTTGTTGGCCCTGTAAAGTGACTGGCAGAGCCAACTTGTATATAAACCCTCCACAGTGTGTGGTGAACAGCTGATACAGGAGTATAGACCTATCACTTAGTGAGAAGACCTTAAGACGAATTTAAAGAGAATTTTATTGTCATCTAAATGGTGAATTCCACAGCGCACATATATGATGTTGTTTGAGAATAAGAGAGACACCAAGACACTGAATTTAATCAGAAGTGTAATTCGTTGTAGAAACAAAACCTTGTTTGACTTCTGCTTAGACAGAGGTAGGGCCTAGTGTGCGGGCCTGTGTTATGAAGCCACACCGGGGCGTGGTGTTACTCTCTCTTAGACTCTATAAATCTTTGCTGTGTCTGTGTGCGTAAGAATGTTCGCTTGGGGGCAGATAGCACTGGGAAGAGTCGGCCTAAATGACTCCATTATGAAAGGGACTGCAGTCTGAGGCTCGCCACAGGAATTGGATTTTTAATAGTTTTGTGTTAAAGCTTGTTCCCAAGCTTTGCATGTGCAAGCGCGTGTGTATCGGCATTTATTTGCGCATGTGTTTGTGACTGCGCATTTGCCCGTACATGCTTGTGTGTCTGCTTTCCATACATTATTGTTTATATGCGTAAGTGTCTTTGCGTGTATCAAAGCCAACTTCTTTTCTACACTTACAAAGCGCATCTCCATATTCATGACTGCTCATATGCCGCAATGCATGCTGTGGAGCACCATGGCGCCAGTTTGACAGTTAACCCTGAGAGCAGGGAGGAGAAGGAAGAGGCCTTAACCAGGCCTGCGCAGCTCACAAGAGGAAATCAAACCAGGAGCAGATGAAGGCCTCTCCTCCCCAGAAAGGCTGGTTTAACAGTTTTCAGGTTTTAGTTCAGGATCTGTACTTTAATGAACAATTTGACATGAAATTCTAGTACATCATCTCAGCATTACTACTATTCACTCATTGAGCACAACAGTGTCGAGAACACTATGGAGGACTTGATTACTGTTCTTAGCATTCTGATTTAGACCCTGTGCCAAATCCAAAGAGTGTGTGTGGGTGTGGGTGTGTGTTTGAGAAAGCATTGTTTCTCTGTTCTCTGATCAGCAACACTGCTTTCTGGGCTGGGCAGAGTAATGGATAGCAGTTTCTGTGGAGGCATGGCAGACTGTGGCTGGGCTCACGTTTCCGGCCCGCTCAAACGGAAGCCACTTGGTTCATAGAGGACTTGTCAGTGACATCATCAAAGGGAGCCTGCTAATTGATTCCTGCTGCGTCCATCACAGCAATGTTGGATTGAACCCTGCCACCCCATTCCCCCACCCTTTGTTCCCTGGTATAAACTTTTTTGTGCTTTGGGGGAAAATGGCTTCCTTGTGTGTATGATTATGCCGTATTCTTCTCAGTGGGAGCTGTATAAGACTTCTGCTTTGTTAAGAAGAAAGATGAGAAATGGAGAAAGAAGAGAAAGAGAGAGGACGTTCGTCCTCTTGCCTTTTCCCATTGGGTTTTAATTATAGCACTCTGCTCAAGTTTCCCCATCCTCTCTGTCAGGCTTCCAGTCACACTACTCCGATCGATGACCTCTCCCATGCACTAGCAGAGATGCAGAAACACATCTCATTCTCATCTGTGCCTGTGTAGACAGTCCAAGTGCTCTTATGCTTTGATTGTCGCTTTTTGGGGGTGCTGTAATTAGACTGCGGCTCTTTTAGACGCCTGAGTCATTGTTCTCTTCTTTTGATGTTTCCTTTGATCTGTTGATAAGTTTGTAGAAACAGTATCGTTAGGCGAACATGCACTAGTTCACAGGACAATTCACATGTGTCCTGTTATCTGTGTTTTTGGCTGCTGAGGGAAAAATGATACATGTGCATGTTCTCCAGTGAGAATATATCATTTCCTCCATATATGTATTACGTGCTCCATTACTTATTATGAATAATATAATTTCTTTGGGTTTTTAATGTAATGTACAGAAGAAACAGGGAAAGGCCATCAAACATAAACCTTAATCTTTCTCTCTTCAAAATTGTAATTGTATTACACCATTTATCCAGTTTTCACACATAAGTAGGGGTCTCACAGAGATGGTATGGAATTGTAAAGGTTTAAAAAAATATACATGAATGTGAAGATTCCCAAACATAAAAGTGTTTTTCTATATTTGTTTCATATTTTTCAGTTACTCAGCTGCATCATTTGAACAAGCTAATCTTGTAAAATACTAGTCTGTATTTTTAAACCAGTAGAACTGAAGGAGTGAGACAATTTTTAAAAACCTTTCTCAGCTTATACTACAACTACCATCATTTTTTAAATATTATGCCTTTTGCGGTGTTGGACTGACTCTTATGACAGGAAAAAAATACTAGAAAGAGCTAATAGTCTCTTCCTGTTTAAATGACAAAACCTAGAACATCTGTGACATATTCCATTTAAGATGCTTTAAACTAAAGTTTTTTTTAAATGTAAAATTCAAAATATAACTGGCTTACTGTACATTTATCAATTTAATTTTATCACAGCTTTGTGGGACTGTCTAGTGTTATCTCTATCTAGTGTCATGCTACACCATGACCCTCAGAATGTCCTTGTAGATGCATTACAGTTACAGCAGAGTCTAGGTGGCTCCACATTAGGCAGATCCTGTTCTGTTATTGTTAGAGCACGCTTCATCTCCACTGCTTCGGAAACACGGAGGTCTGCTCAGGAGCACAGCACTGCTGTTATGTTTGGACAAGAGAGAGTGAGAAAAAGAGAAAGGGAGTTTACCCTCTTTTTGGACATAGTGCGGAGTGTGCTCTTTTCCTGCTGCAGACTAAGGTGTTTTGCTTCACTGCCTGTTTCTTGCCATTTGAAATGTTTCCTTTCCTCTGATTTATTCAGGCAGTCTGTCATGTAAATGTGCTTTTTGTGGAAAGCTAAAATCCTACTTTGGTGGCTTGATTTGACTCTGACAATTTGCTAATATTTGTTGAAGTGGCCAGTTAGTTTCAGACTAATGAGAACTAACAGTCCTCAGCAACCTCTTTATTCATTAGCCTCATCATCAATTTTGGGTCCAGTGTCCATTTTTTGGGCCTGGTAGGGTCCTTTGCTCCTGACAGTCTCTCCAGACTTTGTAAAAACAGTGTCATTGATAGGGCAGGCTATGTTTGGGGTTATTTTACTCCCAGGATGCAGGTGAGAAATGTGACAGCTTGGTGTGGTCTGCATTCCTGCTGCTTTTTTCCAAGAAAGAACCTCCTTACTTACTACAGGAGGGGACCGTTGTGGCCATCTGGCCTAGCCACCGGCCGTCCACCTTCATGGTGATTCATGTGAATGTGTATTTGTCTTCTTCTGCAGTGTTTCAGATTGCATCAACTGATGTTAAGTGTGGTGTTTTTCATTTTAAGAGTCTGTTTGGAACACCCAAATTGCTTTAGAGTCATAATAAATGGCGAACGCATTTGAAGACTGTGATGTCCCTAAATAGATTTTGAAAAGTTTAAGTGCCTTGATATGGATCTTTTACCTCTAACACAACTGTGTTTTGCATAGTTTATGCTGAGAGACTAGGGCAGGCATACTATAAACCTTGTTGTATGTATATTCTTGGATATATTCATATTTATGTATTTATCACATTCAATATTTCGTATCACAGTTCACATACTGGTTTAAAGTTGTTTTGTGTGGGTTTGGCCACTGGTTTATGGTTCTCATTGTAATCGCCTTTAGTAAGGTTGCTTCAGCCAGGGTTGTGGTTGCTGCTTTAGAGCCAAATTCAGATCTCTCCTTTCCACCAAAGTCCCCCTCAACTGTCACGTCCTCAGCCATCTTCACAAACAAAACCTCTCATCCAGTTCTCCTAAACAGAGAACTGTCCAGCCTCTGCCACAAAATATTTCTACAGTCATTCCATATTGTTACAAAGACACTGGTTTTTCCACCCCATTGTCCTAAATGCTAGTTTTTTTCTTGCTTTTGAAAGGATGTTTTTAGATGCACCTCATTGACCTGGTTGTAACTCACTCACATATTTACTTACATTAAGCAGGATGAATATTGTCCCCAGGATTGGGGTTATTATCAATGTATCAAGGTATATTAGTAAATTGGGGAATTAGGAAATCCAGAAGGTAGAATTAATGTGATACAGTTATTGTACTGCAGACATACATCTTCAGAAGTCAGTCTTTTGGTGAGAAAAATAACAAATGGTGGCTTTACTGTTACAGAATATTATAAAAATGCCTGTATGCCAAGTAGTCTAGTTGAACATAATTCAGACAACACTGTAGATTAAATGCTGTCATACAAGCTATTAAGTCTTCTATCATTACACTACGAAACCAAATCCCTTAATTTTACCCCTTAATATAACCTTAATTTTTACCTTAATTTCCAAGAAAGTAAG
>JBBKCR010000018.1:819592-832775 GCA_037577295.1 Ladigesia roloffi
ATGGCCACTTAATTAAAATTAAGGTGTTTGGCATATTTTCAGGGGTAAATTAAGGTAGAGTTAAGCACAAATTAAGTTCATTGTGTTTCATAGTGTATGCATCAAAATAACATCCACATGAATGTCAGAAATCAAGATTTCCCAGCAGTTTTTCTATTGTGCATTAAATAGGCTTTGGCGCTCACAACCGTTCACAGGTTGTCTTTATTTGGACCACATTTGGCAAAAAATATTGTATACTGGTAACATCTCACGAGGCCGAATGTTTTGGAGATGATTTGATCCAGCCAAAGCTGTGACCATTCAGCCCAAATTTTTTAGCCTCCAACGCAACACACTTTCAAGAAATGACTGTTCAGTTGCTTCCTTATATATCCTTATATATGCCTTATATACCTTGACAGGTACCACTGTAATGAGATTCAAGCTTATTTACTTCATCTGTGGTTTTAATAATCTGACTGAACATGACATCGCAAAAGCAAATCATTTACAAAGTAAACTTTGTTTCTATGAGGCCTGAACGAACAGTTTTATATTATTGCCCTTCCATGAAATAGGCCTCGTATATCACAAATATAATAATTACTATTTTATGTGGTTAATAAGCAGCTGTTGTAATACATAAACTTTAGTTTCCAAAACTTTTTTTGTTTAATAACCTAAAATGATAGACAGTTGCCTGATTCTCTCACAGAAGTAAGACGAATGGTGCAGTGGTCTCTGGAGTGACATATTTTTAAGTTCATAGCACCCTGACTTTAAGTTATGCAAGATTCTTTTTTGAAGCTAACACAGCATTTCCTGGTAGGCACTGAGCCGCCATTGATTCCACGCGTGTGTTTTTGTTACGGTACTGTCCTAAGAAATGCTTACTCCTGCACTTTATAAAAAACTCTGCGGTTTGTTGATCTGCATGCCACACATATGGTCGCTTCCTGTCAGAGCAGTTCTTGGCCATGCTCAGGGTCGACATGTCTGTATTCGTGAACTACACGGGTTCGGGCATACTCTTAAAACTTCACTCACAGTAAATACTTTGCGTGTGGGAAATTTTGTATCAATAAGATACAAAATATTTTTGGCATGGGAAGTGGAGATTTCCTAATCCAGAGACAAATCAGGATAGGTGAAGAATGTGTATTAAACAGTGGAGAGCACCACTTTACAAATGTAAAATGAGTAAAAACATAGAGATCACATTTAGTATGTTAAATAACGTGTGTGGCTGAATGTCAAAGTCTTTCTCTGCTAACTTACTGAACCAAGTGTCATATGTAGCTAAAACAAATAATGAATTCAGTTTTAACAGGAAAGAAGCAGGCCTGCCGGGAGCGTGAGGGAAAGGGAAAAGGATTACATCCCATGATATAAGCATAAAATACTGCTTCAGAACAAAATGAAGAACGGTAATTACCTTTGACAGCCTAATCATTATTTACTAGCTAGCTTAGCTAACCGTGAAAGTATTTAACATGACATTATATCAGCTTGGGTAGAAAGTGCTGTATTTTGATCCAGGACACTGGAGTGATTATGCAGACAGTTGTATGGAGTTTATCTGTGTACTGAATCTTGCGTCACATGTTGTGTAGGACTGCAGCTGGCTTTTATGTGTAGCTTAAATATGCTGTAAAACTAAACTACTTATACGGAACTGCTATCATAGTTAATTTATCCATACAGATGCTCAGACTTATGTGTGTTGTTGCTTAATGGTTATGAAAGTGCGAGTCTTCCAAGGGGGGACATGTTTTCATTTCACCTAGAGACCCAGAGTGCTGTGCTAGTGGCACCTGCCAAATTAAGCCACTCATCAAAAGTGCCGTTCTCTGAAGACAGCTTTAAAACTAATCTGTATATGTGGTTCACTATATTTTGTAGAACAACACTTATTTAAGTTTTGGTTTATTACTGAAAACTGTCCAGGCAGATTTTTTTCATTGTGGTATCATACTCGAAACTGCCAGACTAGTTCACCAATTGATTGTGGCTTTAGGAGCTGCAACAGATTAAACACCAGCTTCCTACATGATTAGGAACTGATAATGGAATCAGCCTTTTAGGTTTTTGAACTATCAGTGCCACAGATGTTTGTCAGCTTATCAGTATGTGGTGAGGTCATGATTTCTGTGTGAAAGACTTGGTCATGATATAACTGTAATCTGATTGGCCCATTTCGGTAGTAAAGATAAAAATTGGGAAATACCACTAGAAAGCATAAAGACATGATGAGAACAAAAAACACTTCAAGTTAGTTACATGAGACATTATAATTTTTATATCTGAAACGGCATAAAAACAAAATGCAACAAACTGCAAAAACCAAGTTATGACTTTTACAAGCATGAAACAAAACATGGAACTATCTGAAGGCATATCATGTTTGCCACTGGGAAAATGTGCATGCATTAAATCTTTAGCTAGTGTTATGTTTGATGATGGCATGAATTGTAGAATTAGTTTTTTCATGTTATTTGGTGTTCTGTTTTATTTTAATTGGTTTGATCATTATGTGTTTTGTTGTGTGGTCTGTGCAGCACGTGCAGGAGAAAAAAGCCTGATGCCTGGAGCGGACTGCTGTGCTGCCCACGCAGGTTTGTGAAGGCTTCAACCCTCTTTGATGTTCCGTGTCGATCAGGCCATGCAGATATAGTATGTGTGAAACTGGCCTTATTCACATCATCGTCTTGAAGAAATACAAACAAAAAAAGTATTTAAATGTTGCTCTCCCTGCAGTGTTTTGGTGTGTTTCGCCTTTTTGCTTGAGGAGATGACCTGAGGCATTTTCATTCTTTACCCATGGAAGAGTCCCACACATGATTGTTTCACCCGTGAGGAGAGATGCTGCTCTTACAGAAACTTCAGGAAATGCCATTAGTGTCTGGATGCTTGAAGGTGTGGTCTTGAATGACCACTTGGTCGTGAGTTCAGCATTTCAGTACTTAAATAGTTTTTTTTTAAGCTATGACAAATCACATATTTTTAGTATCTATGAGATATTTTTGATATTTGTAACGAATAATGTATCTTTAATCAAGCTGCATTATATGTTAATATTTGATGTGCACACACAGTCAATTCTAGAATTATTGAGTACTGGAGGTTCTGTGGAAGTCCTCCATAGTCCTCCATATTATTAAACTGGTTCAGTCTGATCAAGTGTCTGTGAGATGTTTGAGTCCAATCCACAGAATCCTAACCACATCATTTACAGGAATAAAAGATTCTGCTGCTAGCATCTTGGTGCCAAGTACCACATTAACCTTCATTAATACCAGGGAGTCAATGCCTCAACAGGTCACAGCTGTTTTCAAGACAACCGGAGGACCAGGGCAGTATTAGGTCAGTTATTATAATGTTATCACTGATTGGCTTGTACGACACTCACAAACATAGATCTACCCTTGCAAAACATATCGACATGTCACAGTGCTTCTAAGATAAGCCCTTTTTGTTTCAGTACACCACAGACCTGAACATCCATCAAGCATGGAGTATTTTTTCCTTCATAATGAATTTAATTGGCCTGCCTCATTTGCAGCTTTGAGCTCACTTGCTTTTCCACACTTTGTTCATTTTTTTCTTGGATGATTCCTTTCATGAAATCATCTTTGACATGACATGCAACAATGCTTTTAGTGATTTTGACACATTTTAATGATTTTGTTTCTTGATTTTTATTTTTCACACATTGTGTTTGTACAGAATTATGTGCCAATAACTGTAATATATTAATATAATGGATGTGGTACGAACATAAATACTGTTAAAAGTATTGTGTGTAGTGATATATTCTATGTGCTATGATTGTGCATTGTATTTTTTTCTGCTACATAGTGCTGTCTCTGGTGTGTAATATATGTAAATGATTCTGATTGCTGTCTATTGTGTAAAATTCAAAAGGCATTCAATGCTGAAACGGTTCTTAACACTTCTGTTTGAATGAGTAAAGCTAAAGTTCATTGAAAGGGCAGATGTGTTTAAATGAGTTGATATAGATTGGAGAATTTTTTAAAATAAATGGACTATGTGGACTGAGAAGCACAGAGTACATTCTGAAATATTTGTATTTACATGAAACTCTTCTATTAAAAATGCAAGAAATGTACATTTCTTGATGATTATTCTGCTCAGAAACACCTGGTTGAATACCAAGTCTGCTATTGTCACCCCTGAGCAGGGTGCCATAACCATGCACTGTTCCACTTGGTGAATGGGTTGAATGCAGGGGGGAAATTTTGTGCTGTTCATACTGTGTGCATATGACAGATTCGTCACTTTACATTTACACGCTTACATGCGTGTCTGTATGTTTTATTTGTCCTCCAGAAAAGGCAACAGTGATGGCAAGCAGTGTGCTTGTATATGTTGATATACCTTCTAGAATTATTAATGAATTAGAATAAAAGCTTGCGGATGTTTTTAAGTACCAGCTCAAGTGTATGTTCAAATATTGAAGACATGTATAAGATAAGATTTTTTGCTCGTCACAAATCATAGCACAGTATACAATTGAGTAACATGAAAATATCCCTTGATAAAAATTTTTATCAGAGCACAGGAAGAGCAATTTAACCAGAAAGCAGAATCCTAGAAAGACAAAATCATTAATGAATGCTAGTATGAATGTCAGCTGTCAGAACAAATGTGTATAACAGCACAATCAGCATACAGGCTTCAGGCTTTCAATTTCAAGTTCAATAGTGTGATAGTCATACACGAATTTACACACACTCATGGAATAAACTAAAACAAATGTAGTGGGTGAGCCAATACAAGCCTTAAGAAATGCTTAATTGTGCCCTGGTGTGGATCCTACGAGTATTTAAAACTGAACTGGAGTGATCTTTTCAAACGAAAATTCCCTCATTTGATTTTTTATTGATGTTAAGATTACTATCTAACGTCTGTCCACAATCTTCATTTTAGAAGATGCAAAACTTTCGACTAACCTTGCTTAATTACATAAGGGATGTAAAATTATAAATTAATGCAATATTAATTATTAATACTAATGGGTGTATAAAAATGTTTTATGTTCATAATATGCTTAAGTTACAGTTCTTGCATTAGCATAAGTGACACTGTACTTTAACTTTAAAGTCTACACAAATCAGCTTTTTACAACATTCTCAGTTTGGCTTCTGATGTCCAGGGGCACTCTTTGAGTGTATGCCATGAGCTGTTGCTTGGTTTGCTTACCCTCTGGCTCTGCCCTTAGCTAGTGCAATGATTATGACATAGCACGAATGGTTTAACACTTTAGCACAAAGATGGCTTAGTCTGTCTTGCAGGATGTATGCTAATGCACTCCCAGCTGCTTTTCTTCTGATAAAGACTGCCGTGTGCATCGGGCAGCCCATGTACATGTTTTGAAGTGGTTTAATTAAGGTGGCTTGCAGAAGTAACGGAGCAGTGAAAAATAAGAAACTGAACCAATGCTTTAGCCAGGGGCCATTGCCAAGCTAGCTGGAAATGCCTGAAGTACTGACAGCGATTGCTCCTGCCAGATAAGCTGGTTTTCCACTATGCAGGAGCACGATACCATTCCAGCATCAAAAGTTCATAATGCTTCCACATTCAGACACAAATTGTGCTCGGTATAGCCTAAGTCTTAGATGGCTTAGTGTGGTGTTTATCTCCTAAAACCATAGCCTAAATTTTGAAGCGTAAGCAGAGAACAAATGTCTCATTGTGTTGAGACCAAAGCTTCTAACTCCCTCTCTCAGCCTGTGTCAAAACTGAAGATTACTGAGTGCTTTCAAGGTGTTATTGCCTGCCTTTGTCGAGACAATGCTGATGCAAACCAGTAACCACGTTTTTGTCCGTTCCCCGTATGTAAATGCCATTGTAATAAACGTTTTAGCACGCCAACAGGGGAGGGGGAGAAGTGAATGTGAACATGTTGTCAGCAAGCTCTGGGTGTTTACTAAAGCGGGGCTTTTGTTGAAAGAGCCAGGCAGCTGATTCTACTCTTCAGGCATTTCGAGTGGCACCAGCGAAGGATTCTTTGTTCCTGCCGAAGCAGGCCTTACAGAAAGGGTAGCTCAGTTCCCTGTCCTCGGAGAACCATGGTCCTTCTGGATGGCCTTCCAACACCTTGGTGGCAACCACAGGCAAATGTGAGCATGGTGCAGTGCCCACTCAGTGATCAGGAATTCACAGTTTATTGTCTAGAAGCATGCTAAGCAAAGAAGACAGGTGTCAACACACCATAGGCTCCCTGTTCTTGAGAACAGATTTTGTTTGGCTAAGCAGAACCATGCTGGACTCCTTTGAGGAGAAAAAAAATGCAAGCTCTGTTATATTCTGCTTTTCCTACAGGAGTGGCCCCGGCAGCCGCTTCAGTTTCACACCCCATTTTCGTGACAAGAACTGAGGGAGAAGTGAGATGTAGACCACCTATGTGCTGATCGCCAGACATGGCTGCAACTGCTTCATGTTACCAAGGTAATGAAGCAGTTCTGAAAGTCAGGGTTAATTTTTCTTCCTCTGAGAACCCTGGCGTGCTTTTCTGACTATCACACCAGAACCAGACCTGGTGAGTAAAGCTCTTTCAAGTGCTTTTTGAAACAGGTGCACACCTACGCTGCAAATTGTACTGCTTGATGTAACCGCACTCATATTAAATGGAGGAGCTTTGATAAACTCCTTTAAAAGCTTTTTCCACAAAACTGAACATGATTGCTGGAAATAAGGTAAATATGAATGTGCCTTTTCTGTGTCTGGGTACCTCTTTCGTGACACACGGTTGCCAGACTAAATATCTGCATGGGGTTCTCTGACCTTTGAGGCTCCTCTGCTGTGTTGCTGGGGGTAGGCAGGGGTCGTGTGATGCAGGTGTATCAATAATGAAAGAAAGGAGCCCCCCCGCTGCAGGGCTGCTATGTGGGTCAGGCAAGGCTCTCTGCGGACAAGGGGAGATTGATGAGGAGTGTTGGGGAGGGTGCCTGAGCGTCAGCCCCAGTGCCGTACACTCGCAGTCGGGATCCCTACGCTCACTCTCCCCCGGCCCCCCTCCAGCGCCACGCAGCTTGCCGCTCTTTAAACGACCTTCATGTTTTCCTTTTTTTTTTGCAGGGCCTCTAAAAACCCAACACAGCCCTCCCTGGAACGATGATCATGCCTGATCTCCGTGGCTTATAATTTTGTGTGGCCTCATCTCCCACCACCTTTCCTCTCATGTTTGACTGTAGGCTATAGGCACACTGTTGGGAATCACAAGGAGGCGGGGTAAGTGGAGGTTGTGATGATGAGATCACTGTCTCAAAAGAGCCTGACCATGAGTAGTCTCCGTCCTAACTGCTCCAGAGCGGCACTTTGGAATACGGTGAAAGGTGGTGTGAACAGCAGAAATGTGCTTGAATGATAGGAAATCTTGCCTCATCACACCTCTGCAGTTGTTTCATTTGCAAGAAGGAAATGAGTGTGTGGTGTTTGAACCATGACTCCCCTCCCCCCCAAAAAGAAGGTTAGATGTGTTCCTGTTGCAGTACGTCCGGATGACAATCAATGCTAGATAGTGGATATTCTATCCTCCCCTTGAGCCTCATGATCCACAGGTCAATTTTTTTCGCCTTGTCTGGTCTCACAGTTGATTTAACTGATCCTGGTAAATTTGTTTTCATCAACAAAAATTATGATGAAATATCATTGTCAACAAACATTTATCACATGACAAAAAGGAGATGAGACGCAACATAAATGCTGGTCATGTGACTAGGTGTATTGTTCCTCTTTTTACAGTGCAGACTGTAACAGAAGTTTGTTTGCTAAATGACTGTTCTATTTATGTCCTGAAGTGCAACTTGCCTACCTACTGGGGTCATTAGGGAAGTATTTTACGTTTTATAAATATGTATGAGTGTGTGAGAGACTTCTCAGATGGCTGTTTCTGTAGACATTTCAGAAATGGAAGAAGAAATGATACCACAACAAATGCTTGTTTACACAAGAAAACCAATGTATTCATGGCTGACTGCATTATTGGTCAGATGCAGTTGTTTGGTTATGTGATAATTGCACACATGAAAAGTGATTGTCCCAGAATGATACCACCCAAATAAGCACCTTTAATGTGACTTTCTTAAAAACAAGCTACCTTAATGTGCAGTCAGAGTAACGTTGACACATTGCCTGTGTTGGCCCACGCTGGGGCTGCTATAACACATTTTGGAAGCTGCTTACATTGTCTATGCCTGAACACATCTCACAGATTCGAGATGGATAAATGTGTGTGAAACTGACAAGGAGATGCAGCTCCCCACCTTCTGTTAGTGCGAACAAAGACCCTTTGGAATTTAACCAGTCCTTGTCTCTCGGTCAGGGTTTTGATAAGACAGATGTTTTGCTTCTATTATGGCAAAATTTACATTAGGATTTAAACTTCTGATCATGCCAGAAGTTCCTGTCTAGGTTGTTCTGCAAACTTATACCCTGCCAGACAGTGGGGCTGATTCTATTAAAAAATCATTATGATTGGTTTTGCGTTCATTCAGTGAGAATGGGAGGGTATATGAGTGTTCACGTGTGTAGTTTGAGGACCTGGGTGTGTAAAAGACCTAGTAAGTCATCATGTTAACAACATATGAAGGAGATCGGTGTGAAAATGGACAGGAGGACAAGCAGAGGCAGCCTGAGACAGATGAGCAGAAAGGAACCGTCCCTGTCTCCACAGAAGGGCAAAGCTGCCCTGATTGATTAGAGTGGCTTTTTAGAAAGACCTCACCCTTAGCAGCACCACTAAGGCATCTGAAGTGCATTGTAGAAAAGACAAACCAGAAAACAAATGGAAAAGAGAAAAAGGTGTTAAAGTGCAGATGAGTCAGCAAGTCTCTCAAAACAAGAGCTTATGAGCCTGAAGGAGTGGATCAAAATAATACCCTGATGCTTGTTTCTACCAAGACAGAATTAGGCTTCCCAGGATTGTCTTACTAAATTTCTGTGTGTCCTCAGCAAGGTGCAAATGAATGCAACTCTCTTCTCCTCCGAAACATGTGCGCGACTGCCCTTTGCTTTAATGTGCGCCTGTGAGTCACATGTAGTTGTAGTACTACCGTAGGGCTTTTAACCTGAGACGATCTTATCATAAGCTTAGCATCGCAACTGATGTTAGCACATGTGACATCAGCCCCAGGAGTCCGGACCTCTACAGGGTCGTGTCCAGAGTTTGACTCCCTACACCTCCATCTCTGCACAGAGCGCTAACTGTTCTCCACCAAGATCTCATCTCCACTGTTCTTCTGTGGACCTATTGATTCAGAGATGGAACTCTATTGATTTAGAAAGTGGTTTCTCACTCAAAACACCCACGTTCCCTCTGTCTCATTAGAATGCACCAGCAGGATGGAGAAACACGCGGAAAGGTTGGTATTTACAATTAGAAGCTTCTCATGGCTGTCGTATTTGCTCTCGCCTTCTTTCAGGTTCGAGGTTAATCTCGCAAACAGTTTTGGACTGGCATGAAACTTCTGGTGGGAGGCTGCAGTGTCTAAAGCTCCCTAAGAGCGTCTCTTCTTTTGGCTTAATTTTGGATTGTAGAGACCGTGCATGTTTTGAGATATCAGCCATAAAAGGAGCCTGTCTCTGTTTCACCCTCAACACACACACACACACACACACGTAAAAAAAAAACACGTACACTGATGGGTATATTTAATCACAACAGTCTTTTCAAACGTACCCTGAAGTGCATAAATTGGCCCGCTCCTGATTATTAATCTACGGTGCGTGTCTTTTCCGTCTTTGTGGGGTCGGGCCTGCGAAATACTGTTTTTCTTTCTCTTTTTCCTGAGGGAACTGGAGGGAGGCTTGCTTGTTTAATAGATGCTTCCACGTCGATTCAGCCTTCCCTCCCTTTGAACATACTTCAAACAATAGCAAGGGTAGACTACAGTGTGTGTTTTGTTCACTGCCAGCCATGTGGATGGCACATGCTAATGGTATGAAGCAAAGAAGCTACACTGAAGGTTTGTTCGGCCCAGTTTGGCCCAGTAGCTGCTGGTCATTTCCCAGACTTGGGGAATGGTGGGGGGGGGGAGCTTTGATCTAGAAAAGAGGACGGTGTTTGCATCATGAGGAGAAAGGGGAGGATGGAAATGCTTCAGACACCAGAAATGTTCTCGACAGTAGCCACATAAAAAGGGCCTTTGTGGCTTTGTGCTAAGTTCCGTGCTGATGGACAGCTTCCCTTTGCTGTAAAATAATCACAAAAAGCCTCCTACTGTCCAGATGTGGTGATCCAGAATGGTTTTGTAGAGGAAATAGTAGACAGAATATTAACTTTTAATGCATCATCAGCTGGATTTTTCCATTCGCAATAGTTGGTCCAAAGAATTATTGATCCAAATAAGGATTAACAGTTACTGTGCAGACATTCAGTGTACATAGTACATATAATTACAGGATAAAATACATTAGACTAATACCGTTAAAATATTTAGTTTTCTTCCTTAAGGCATATTAAAATGTATGGTCAAACATTTAGCTACTTCCCTAGAAAGGGGGCCAATGGATGTAACATCTAGATGTTTATGAATCAGTTTGATGTGGATTCATCTTTTTCTGCAGAGGTAATGCCTTGAGTGTTACAGTGGGTGTGTGGTATAATTGCTGAGACTAGAACTGACAGCATAATAATAATAACTCCAAATGTCCCCCATTATGGTTCCACATTCCCCAGTCTTTATATAATACCAGTTGCAATGGAGCATCTCATTGCCTTGCCTTTCCCTTATGAAAAATTGCCTGGCTTAAACACTTCCTCCACCCCTCTCATTGCACAGTCACTAAAGCGTATCGTTATCAGGGCCTTGTACGGGCTTTTGCCTCCCTGAGCCAAGATAATTGACTGTGTGGCTCCGCTGCTTAATGGGAGCTGAAGCAGTGGAGGTAGTTACCCATGTGAAGCTGCTAAAAACGATGTTATGCATGGTCTAGGGTTGTCCTGCTCCAAAGAGTCCAATGTTGGGTAGGTAAGGCGACAAAGGAAGGAGTAGAAAGAGACAGTATACGGTTGGTATCATTGCATTATTCAAGTAAGATAAAAGTATCATATGCAATTGCTGTTGTCTGTTTCCCATGGGCCTTTTCTAGTGGAATACTAATGAGCTGTCTGTATCATAGTGGGGTTTTCTTTGGCAGTTTCCTCCACCACTTCTTTCCAACATCTTTTGCTGGTCCACATCAGTCCTTGCAGGCTTGAGCTTTGGAAGGCGCCTGTCCAAGTCTTTCCTTGATCATCACATTTGCATTGGCTGCCACAATTGCAGGCCCTCGATGGTTCTGTAGCGTGCCTTGGTGTCTGAGATGCGCCTGGAGAATCAGCAGTTTACTGTTTGACATTTAGCGGCGGATTAGTGAATTTCACGCCGCCTGTCCTCTTGCTCGTAATTAGCGCAGTGAGCTATTGCACTTCGCCGTCGAGGCATGCATGTGGCATCAAGGCAGAGATCATTAATGAACACCTGGAGATGAACAGCTTGTGGCGGCTGCTTGGTGTGACCCTGAGTGGGGAGCAGGCCAGCTTGCTGAGCCCGGAGGAGGAGACTGATGGTGGGGAGGATTTGTCAGATTTGGGGCATTCCCAGGAGCTGCAGTTTGTCTCCACTGACAACATGCATTCACCTGAAGGGCCACTCATCCACCGTGTGTGGTAATGAGAATGCGCTGTATGGCAGTTGTTGCCCTCTACCATGTACCCCCCCCAAATGTCCTTTATAGTATCTCCTCCTTTTTGACTTTAGATACAGTCAGGTCCATATATATTGGGACATTGAAACAATTCTATTTTTTTTTACTCTATACACCACCACGATGGATAGAGCCAAAAAGATTAGGATTGTGTTGATGTCCCAGTACTTATGGAGCTGACTGTATGTATGCTGGCGGAGATTCTCTCTCCTGTGTTCTCTTCTGCTGCTCCTCCCTTTCATTAATTGTGTTCTTCTCTCTCCTCTCCTGATGGAGCTAACATATGCCATGTGGATTTGGAACAGTTGTCTTAATTGCTCAGGAAATGTATGATGACGACTATTAACAAACATCGAAATCCACAGCAATGTCTTTTCTCATCAACCCAAAAGAGATGCAAGTTCCTCTTCATCTCTTCAAATGAATCCAAAACGGAAATCTAACCCATTCGGCCTCAATTCTAATGGCAGATTCTGTCAATTAGACCTGGATGCGCCCTCCATAATGGCATGGGAACAAAGAAGAAAAGATCATATCAATGGCAGATGCAGCCAACAGGATACATATGGGGGAGGACTGTTGAGGATGGTGAGATTTTGGCCCAGTCTGACATCCTCTGGAAAAGAGCTGTGTTCATGAGTCCTGCTTCACAACAATTGAGTGACGTGATTAAGATGAGATGCTAATTGACCTTCCTTTACTTTGTCTGACTAGGAAGTTTTCCATCAACCCAAGACATTATCCTGTCAGAATAGAAGCACCTACATTTTACGTACTTGTATTAAAAAGCCATCCTCTCCTGTTGGTTTTAGTGAAGGCCTAGAAAGAAGCAGAGTGGAACATTCTAGTCAGAAGAGAATGTGAACGATGCAGTAAAGACTGCCCACTCTAACCTGTTGCAGTGTTTATTATCTGTTTAGGCAACTGTCTTGACCCAGAGTTCAATGGGATGAAATGAAAACCCTACTGTGTGCTGACTTTTCAACCACATGTTGCCTCAAGATGGGTTTCACAGGTGGCAGAGAGTGAAGCCTTGGCCACAGCATTTGTACAATGGGCCTCTGTAGGTTGGCCAACCACAAGGAGCTCATTACAGCAGAGCATCTCAGGTTCTGCTGCCAGAGAAATGTGTGCTGAAAACTAATTGCAGCAGATTACCTGTGAGGGATCCTCTTTTTTTGCGCACTGTCTGGTTCCATCCAGAGCATTTGGCAGCATTTATGCAAACATGGTGTACAACTGGGAAGGGAAGAATAAACGTTTTAGGTTTGTGGGCTGAAGCTATCACTCCGTATATTGGATTACACTGATCCTCCAGCTACCCTTGAATAGCACTTGATCAAAACAAACCCTTTCTCTCAGTCTCTCTCTCATTTTTCCTCTTAAATATGACATGGATATTCGTCATACTTCTTTTTTCATAAGCATAAATTCTTTGATCTTCAGGTTGGATTGCTTGACTTTTTACATGTACTCGTATATTGTAAGT
>JBBKCR010000018.1:847626-865642 GCA_037577295.1 Ladigesia roloffi
GGGGGGGAAATTGTGCTGGAAGTAGTTACATTAGCTTTCTTCCTCCAGAACTTCAGAGGGGCGAAGTCTCAGTGCCGGCCATAGTGTGTGAGAGAAAGCTGGGAGACGTAGTTTATCAAATTGTTATATACTGTAACCTAATTCCTAGGTTTGGTTCAGTCAGTGATAAAAATGTCAAGACTATTGAAGCCTAAGTTATACGCTTGTTTTCAATAATAAATGGTAAAAAAACTGCTTCTTGTAACGTCTGTATGTATCTGCGATTAAATGCGATTAATTAGATTTATTAATCCCCGGACCATGTAATTAATTAGATTAAAATTTGTAATCATTTGACAGCACTAATATATATATATATATATATATAGTATATTTACTTGCCAATAATATATTTATTTGGCAATGATGTCATTCATGCAGGGCCGTGCAGCCCCAAAGCCTGACATGATTGACCCCAGGACCAGTTTTAGAAACGCTGATCAGATGCATTTCTCTACATACTAAAGTAGAAAATTATGGTTAGCTGCAGCATCAAGCAAGTTGCTACTTAGCAAACAGTGGAATGGTGCTGCAGCTGTGAAAAGCATGTGCTGTTATTTGTGGCACTTTTAAACCAAACTGTTTTGTCATCCGTAACTAAATGTGTATAATAGTAATTAAAAAAATGTTTGGGAGAACATGTCTTTTCCATTCCCCCACTTTCTTTGCACCAGTGATCACAATACTTTCAGGACACATTTTAACATTACACAATGTTTATCATGATACTTTGTTTTTGTGAGAGTTGAGAATGTGGAACCAAAAAAAAGCCCAAGCCCACAGATATCTATGAAAAACTGCGAGCTGAGGCTTTTGTTCAGTGTTTCACACCCTGTGCTTCACAACACTAATTGTGCTTTGTACAGTGTGGAAAGTGGACCAGCACGGGAGTACTTAAAGTGTTTCTGATGTTAAAACTGTTCTAAATTATTCATTCATTTAAATGTTTTGCTTTGCATTGTTTTATTTAAAGTATTTTTTTATATTAAATGGGGCCAGATAAACTGCTTGTTACCACATGTAAATTTTAAGGTTGAACTAACAGACCATCGTAATGAAAGTAGTTGGTCAGTATTGCTGGTCAGTACTGATGAAATCCACAATAATATTAGAAAATATTTAAAAAGAAAGTGAAAAAACTAACCCTAAATATAACTTAAACTAACTCTTACCTTAAACAAAATCCTAACCCTACCCCTAACACTGAAGAAGATGACAATAAATGACATATGTTCACGCAGTTTCTTAACAGTTTGAGCTTGTGTAGGTACATTATAGTAGAAATATAAAACATTTATTTGTGGATACCTGGGTCTTGTATACAGACATACAGTGCATTGAAAGAGTATTATTAACTCTTGAACAACTTTTTGAGATTTCTGTGATAGACCAAAACAAAGTAGCTCATAATTGTGAAGTGTTACAAAAATATAACATGGTTTTAAATATTGTAAGCAAAAAAACTGAAATGTGTGCTGTGCATTTGAATTCTTCCCCCCTACATCAATACTTTGTATATAATTTTTGCTGTAATTGCAGTCTTTTGGGGTGTGTCTCTACCAGCTTTGCACATCTAAAGACTAACATTTTTGCCCATTCTTTGTTGCAAAATAGCTCAAGCTCAGCCAGATTGAATAGAGAATGTCTGTGAACAGCAGTTTTCAAGTATTGGCACAGATGCTCAATGGGATTTATGTCTGGACTTTGACTGGGCCATTTTAACACATTAATATTCTTTCAACAAAACTCTTCCATTGTCATTCTTGCAGTATGTTTAGTGTCATTGTCTTGCTAGAAGGTGAATCTCCCTCCCACTTTGCAGATTCCAACAGGTTTTCTTCCAGGATTGCCCGATATTTAACTCCATCCATCATCTGATCAAATCTGACCAGCTTCCCTCTCCCAGTTGAAGAAAAGCATCCTCAAAGCATAATGGTGTTTCACAGTGGGGATGGTGTGTTACTTTTCCATCACACAAGGTGCTTTGCATTTAGGCCCAACTGTTCAACATTATGTGGACAACCATGTCTTTGCAGGCTTGCAGTTGTAGCATACTTTTTCCATTTGTGGATGATGCATTGAACAGTGCACCTTGAGATGACCCAGTCAAAGTCCAGACCTAAATCCCATTGAGCATCTGTGGCAAGAACTGAAAACTGATGTTCACAGACACTCTCCATTCAAAGCTTGGGATATATCATTTTCTTCTCGTTTCACAATAATGCACTACTTAGTTTTGGTCTATCACAGAAAATCTCAATAAAAATCATATAATTTTGTGTTGTCAAATGTATAAAAGTTCAAGAGGTATGAAAAAATGTTCAAGTCACCAGGTTGCAGCGTACCTGGTCTCCATTCTTTCATATTTTCTAACATTTATTAACAATAGAACTGTAATGTTTCTCTCTTTCCTTTCTGTATAATCCTTTGGACTTCATGGTCACATTTATATGTCTTGTCACTTACTATTTTTTAGTCAAACACTTTTTGATAAACCTTAGTCTTCAACATTAAAGGAAACATTTCATGGAGGGGAGTAAGGAGCTTTGTTATGGAATTCAAAGCTGCATTTGTGGTAAATATAACCTCGTATGTTCAGCTCAATATCAATTCCTTTATAATGTAAAATTGAATCACATCAAGGCGTGACATTCCCTGTAGCTAGAGGTTATTGTGTTTGCGGCCGTGGAGACCCGGCCCCTGTCTCTCGCTGGTCTGTGTGTCAATCCTGTTTCCCTTCAGCGTGCACAATCCCTCTGGTCTTACAGAGAGAGAGCGCACAACATTAGATGCGTTCCCGGTTCTTGCCTCCCATACTTTAAACCAGAAATTTAAGTCCTTTTCATCTACACTAGCACATTCACACTGATCCAAAATCTGTTTAGGGATGCCTGGAGTCAGATTGGGAAGGAGGAGGGGTGGCGGGTATGGGGATGTGTATAAAGAGCTGGAATGTGATGCGGGCTGCACATATGAATTAAGCATTCGTCAAATATTGGGCAATTTGTTAAAGCTTCTGCTTCTGTGTGCGTTTGTGTGTGCCTGCATGCATTTGTACATACACTCTCTTAAATCTGTGAGGCGATGGGCCCGTCCCTAGCTAGGATAGCAGCATGCCAGAATGATGCCGGCGGTGAAGTTAAGTCCCTATTTGCCCTCTCTGATAGGCCTAATTTAGCTTCCAAGTTCGATATAGCGCTGCAAATATTTACTTGTGCACACATTAAATGTGTTTGCTTGGGATGGTTTGGCAAACAAACCGCAAACTGTATTTTAATGCGATATATGTTCAACAACGCCTTCAATTATGCACTTCGCATAAACGACCCTCCGCTGTGAAAGAACGTCTTTGTGTCGCTGGGCCTTGTTTGCACAGATTGTTGTTCTTCCGTCCACGCTCTTTTACATTCAAAATGTTCATATGTTGGATGTGGACTCTAGAAAACTCCTCATCTTGCAGGCAAAGAGATTTATATATATTCCTTGGTAGTGCCTTTAATAGCCAGTAATCTGTTCATTTAATAAATGTCTCATTGTAAATATTTGTAGTTCTTGTGTTCTGCTGTGAATATTTCTTAGGCATTTCAGACATAATATGTAAACACAGCATGAGTCTTGATGTCTACTGTTAAAATTAAAAGTTAGAAATAATTTGCATTTGGCCTATTTCATTGCTTTTAATTAGACTGGTGTCAGTTAGGGCTATAATATCTAACTAGTTAGCTTTGGAAATGTTCTCAAATCCTTGTAAAACACAATGACTGAAATGACTGGAATTGTGATGCATTTATGGTTATGTGTGATCATTGGAGATGCATACAAAAGCTTTGGAAAAGCCAGGTGTAAATGGCTACACCTCATACCTTGTATTTTGGATCTGGGACAGATGTGAATACTAAGTGTGAACATGGCCAGTGTCGTGGATAGCAAGATGCCCATGCACTCATAGTTGTGGATCACTGTGGGCTTAATCGTCTTTAGTGCCAGATGAAACGTTGTTTCAAGTTGGAGCGAGGCTGAGCTTTCACCTGTGTAGATAATGAGCTTCCTGCCATTGTGGGATACTTCCTTCCTGCCTGCATTCAACTTTGCCTGTCATCATGCTAGCCCTCCATATCCCTCTGTTTATGGACCGTGGCCCTGGGTCTGCTCGCCGCAGCCTGTCAGTGCACAGCCGCAGACACCTTGCCCCCATTGTTCTAGCTGCACCCATGCGGATAGGATGAACAAAAAAGGCAGCGGACACAATAGAAGTGGGCCTTCGGTGACCATAGAACTTTCAAGGTTCTGAGACTATTTTAGACCGAACTATGACAATTTGGAACATTCATAAATGTGCAGAAGCATTCTTTCCCACTTCAGGATTGTCATCAGACATTGTTGAGGCTGCGTCAAGGGTAGATTGATTGCATGGGATCAGGAAGGAAGTAGCGAGGACCTGCAAAGTAATATTTATCCTTGAGTGTATACAAGTTGCTTATTGATAAAAACACGACTTTTGCCATGGAAGAACGCACATTTTCTTCTTGAAATCATGTTTGTTATGCAAAGGAATATGTGGTGAAAATCTTACCATTTACTTAGTAGATCCACCAAAACATATTGCAAATCCAAATTTTGGTTGTTTAGCTTTGCACAGGGCCTACAAGTCTATTGTTGCCAACATAGAATAAAAGTCAATATCCACCCAACTCTTCTCTGTGAATACGTCCCCAAAACCTCTTAAACCACATCCAGTTCTTTAAGCTAGCACAGATTTGGGGATGTGGTTTGTGAAAGAGTACAACTCACTCTGAGCTCTAAAAATTAGCAAAACCTTATGTCAGCTGTTTTTACAATAAGACACTGGAAGTTCTGATCTGGAATCCTTTTTGTGAAATGATGCAAGATTTTCTCAGTCTACCTGGTTTTGTCAGAACTGTCAGAAGGAGGTTTTGTTCATTTTTATAGTCAATTTCATGTCCATATCATAGTCATACTGTGTCCCAAGCTACAATAGTAAGTCTGTTTCACCTAAATGAAGAGCCGAATGTCATTTGAGAGGGTTGAAAGAAGTTTTGGGATGCATTCACAGAAAAGATTTAGGTGGCTATTTTTTGCCTTTGAGAGTATTTTAGTGGTGTTAGCCTCACAGCTCCAGTGCTAAACGAAACCAAATTTTAAATCCAAATATATCTTGGCTGATTAATCATATCTGAGGTAAGTGGAAAAACTGTTCATTGAAACAGATTGTCAGTCAGGGAATACAAGAATATACACTATAAAGCAATTAATATTAAACATTGACATTTTAGAAAGAGAAATATGATGTGGCAATGAGAAAATGCTCAAAATGTATCGGTGACTCTATGTTTCAAGAAAAATGTTACACAAAGGACTTCAGAGCGTTCTTTGAAATGTCATGCTACAGAAGACAGTCGTTCTGCTATCCAGGGAGTATCCTGACAAGATGTGAAAAAGATCACTGTGCAACACAGCTATGGCACAAGTGTTTGTGAGTGGTGCAGAGATGGAACATGATATGGTACAGTATGTAAGACATTGGACATGAATGTCAAGCCATGCTATTGAATGAACATTCTAACACATGTAAACATTATCACCTCTCAAGTTGGGTGATATTTTGACCCCTCCATTTCAGACGAGACGCTGGCTTTTGTCCCATCTCACACACTGCCAAGAGTTTCCACTTTGTCTCACGAATAACCAATAACTCCTACTTATTTCTCTAATATGTAATGGAAAATTGAGCTTCTCCGCTGAATGGTATGCATACCATTCATTAAGGAAAAAGCCAAACTCATGTCAAAGTCAATCCTCGGCATGCCTTCTTTTACTGTCCACACAATGTCAACTCCAAGGACATTTCTACAATTGTACTGAAGGATATCTCAGGGCAGCTTTAACTGTGAGAATACTGGAAGGCCCGAAAAAGAAAGGACCACCCCACATGAGCCCTGGATGCCAGCCCCGGGCGACTGCAGTTGGTCAGGCTTATTGGATTTGGAGTCTTGCACTGCTGCTGGCTCGTGCTGAGCCAGCTGTTTGTTTGAGGGACGAGTGAATTATTTTAATCCCGGGAAACGAGGAGAGCACTCGGCGAAGGAGGGACGGACACGAGAGAGCCTGCAACATTCTTGCCACGGATGTACGGCCTGTGAAAGAGTTCCCTGTGCAGCTGGGCTGAGTAAAATATGAGTGTAAAGATCTGCATTGATCGGTGTGAATCACGGCTGATTAACTCGTCAGGCCTAATTTGCTCCCACATCCATTTCCATGCGTGGACAAATATTGGCAGATCTTCAATCACAACGGTGGTCTTCTACGAGGCCGGAGGAAACCCTAAGGGAAAGTTCTAAGGGGCAGACCCCCTCCCACTCATACATACATACATACTCTCTCTCACTCTCTCTCTCACACACATACACACACACTTCTTCCTGGGTATATATCTTGGTTATTTCTTTTCTGTGTATTTATAAGCAGAGGACCATCTAAAACAATGATTTGGCCACTTATGAGGCCAACATAGATAACAAGATTAATTAAGTAGACTTGTTTATAATTGTTGACTCTAAAGGCTGTTACTTTGTGCTTTATTAAATTCATAGAGTACAACAATAAATGGTAGTAGCTACATGTAGTTACTATTCTAAAAACATACGGCTCTTTGAACAACACCAGAGAAGAACCACATTTGTGTTCACAATGAACCCAGTTTGAAACAGATATGTGAATATGAAGGAGTTATTAAAGGGTTAGAAAACCTTCACATTAAAGTAAAATTTTACACTAATTATAGGTTCTTCCTAGAACCCATTCAAACATCTCTTTTTCCAGAAAGTTAACAACATGTATATACGTATAGCCACTACTAATTGTTGTTTAAACTATGTGAAATGAACAAAGCCCATACTTGCCATCACAACAACCATCTTTACAACTACTTTGTCTAGAGGTTCTTTTTAAGTGTGAGATTATTATTCACAATCACACACACACACACACACACACACACACACACACACACACACACACACAAAAGTTACTCAAATGGTTCTCTAAAAAAAGTCTGCTGAGAGGTATTTATGAGCAAGGGTTCCGAAACTCTGAGAATCCAGACATACAGGTAGTGTTTGTCTCGCAAGCTCCCAAATATTTTGTGAAGTGAAAAAAGAATTGTCAAAAGAGTATTTTGAGAAGTTTTCAGTTCGCTTTTAGTAGACATGATGAAAAAAAATATCATGAAGAAGATTATACTAGGCTGAGACCATTAATAAATTAATAAAACCATGACAACATTTGTTTTGCCATGTTTAATATAAAATTTGGTTACTACTTGCTGCCCATATGAGAATATAAGAATGCTGTATGCGCACCAGTGCAGAGATGTACTGGGTCCTACTTTTGATCTAAGATATTCCATTTGCACTCAGGAACAAAATATCCATTCGATGCAGCTTCCTCACAACCCACTCATCCCCACACTGTGACGTGGGTTGGGATGTTACAGAATACATGCATTCAGAAAACATTCAGAATTTATAAAGGATGTTTCTATTCAGTACATGTTACATTTTTAAAAAGGCAGAGTCAGGATGTGTTTATTGTTTTACAGTTTTAGGAGAATAGTTTTAGAATGCTGAAAACATTGCTTTTTAGAAGATTAACACATATTTTCTGAAGCCTGAGTAGACAGATGAATCAATCTGATAATCAGTTATTTATCTCAGTGTTACTGCACTCTGTTGTGGGATGATTGAAATGTTCACCAAGATAAGCTCAGCATCAGTGTACTGTTCCTGTAGTGAAGTGTGCCTGGAGAATTGTGGAAGCAGGATTGTGACTCACTGTTTGAAGGCCAGATGTTCTTTTTCCAGTACAAAATTAAACTCGGCAAAACTAAAAATAACAAAACAAAAACATGGAAGGAAATCAAAAGAAGACATTTTGGGGTATTTGAGAAATTGTGCATGTTGGATTAGATTGGGTTATGTTAGATTCAACTCTATTGTCATTGTAGTAGTACAACAAAAGCTTTTCAGCATCTATACAGAAAGTGCATGTAGCAGAGTAAGGTATTCCATATGCATGTATATATACAGGTAAAAATATTTAGTGTATTGACAGTAGATAATAATAATAAAAATAGTAGATAACCATAAATTGTGCGTGTTGCGTATTGATAAAAAAAATAATTGCAAAACAGATCAAGGTAATGAGAGGTAGAAGTGAGATATTGTCATTAGGGTCTGCAGCAAAGGGTAGTTAAAGGTTATCCAAATTCGATTTTGTTATTTCTAAAATATCCAGTGCCTGTAAGTTCTTGCTAGCCATATGATGTGTCTGCACAAGAGCACAGAGAGAAAATAACCAGAAAAAGTTAACAAATGTCTGCTAAATCACAAAAGCTAAGGACATGCGAGGCCTCACATAGCAAGTGTGCCACCATCTTAGATGAACTATTGCTTTAACTACACTGTATCTCTAAGGCTTGGGGGAGCAGGGGGGAAATTCTGGGATGCCCATAGAGAGCAGGTTCAGGTGTAAAGGGTCTTACGGGGCACTTTCTTGCAGTTTCCTGGCAACAAGAGGAGGGGAAAGGCCAGAAGGTTTGTGGAGGAGCTTGTGTGTGATTAATGGTGAAGGTGTGTGTTACGGCGGGCATCCTCCGAGTAGCTACGGATCAGTCATTCTGTAATACAAATCTGACACCTGCCCCCTCCCTCCTCTCCTCCTCTCTTCTGCCCCTCCTGCTCCCGTGGCGCCATCATCAAAACTCTCTGCCAAGTGCGCTGCACCGGAGTCGCCCTCATAAATCACTCGGCGAAACAAAACATGCTTAATCTGTGACGCACAGACTCGACACACAAATTTATTACCTGCACTCGAGACACAGTTGCACATCTCCGAGTGCCACTGTTTACTGAGAATGAGAGAGAGTGTAGAAAAAAGCAGAAATAAAGGACTCTACTTGAATAAAACTTATCCACATGTGCTGGAGGGTGGCAGCTCCTGTCGTTTCACAAGAAACAAAGCATTTACTAGGCTGGGTAATTCGAATGGCTTATTACAGCTGAAACTGTGCTCGCTCCTGCACTGCTGCACTGGCAAAAGGAGTTAAGGATTTTTTTTTTTTTTTTGCTCCAGCACATTTGTAAGACATGAATACATAAGTCTTTTGCCTGGATTAGGCTGGCAGAGAGAGAGCGAACGGTCTATAGTATGAATCAAATTGCCTGCTTCAGACTGAGTGTCTTCAATAGCACCGCAGGGGTGTAAGAAAACAAAAGCTTTCCCTACCATAATCCCAGAACAAGAAAACAAGCAAAAAAACATAAACTAGCTTTATGTATTTGTTTAAATCATCTTTTATGAAGCCAGTGCTGCACATTGAATACCAATCATATTGCTGTGACAGATACTGCCATACAAGAAGATGCAAAAGAACATGAAGCATAGTGGTGAAGATTTACTGTGATTATTTCTCAATATTACGCAAAATACAGCAGCTAATTAATTAATTTCCTTAATGTAAGATGATCTGGTCATGTTGTTCCTAGTTAAGTGTCAGCTTTGGGAAAATATGCTCGGGTGGGGTTGTTATTTTCAGTATGGGTGCATACTACTAAGTCTCTAGGCCCAGCATCTGGACAAACAATACCAAGGCAGTCTTTAAAGGCTGCCTGTAGAAAGAACCACACTGATTACAGCAAGGGTGTGAGGGCCAAAACAAACTGCATGTGGATTCCTCCCTTTTGTTTATTTTATAGAAGAACCACGGCGGGTGTGGAGTGTCTGTTCTAGCACCAACACTCAGCGAAAAGTCTTCTACAGAATTCTTCAGGGCTGGGTATCGTAGCTGCCCGTCTTTGGCCAGTAGCTAATGGACGCTTTTCAAATGGAAACAAAAGTAAACAAATGAAACAACATCATTAAAGAGAGACGCGAATAATGCGCTGGTCTTGCTCTCACATTCTTTAGGCCTTGACAGGCTGGGGATGCAGGTTTGCTCCTACTTGTCTTTTATTTGTTCTTACAAGAGTCAGAATGCAACATGACAGCACCTGCTGGATCTTTCCAGCGATAGCACGTCAGCTGAAGAAGACTCAGCGAGGCCTAACTTTGAGCCATGACTGTTTTCAAATGCAGAACGTGCCAAAGGTGCGCTCAGAAGTCTGTAGCTGGAGGATAGGCGACGGTGCATGAATCATTTCAGAAGAGCTTGTGTGAATATATTTGTACCTGACAAACCCTTTCCCAAACTGAGTTGTCTCTCTGGCTGGGGAGGACTGGAGCAGACGTACCTGCCAGCAAGCTTTCACTAAATAACACAAAATAACACTTTTTATCCATGGAAATGTACTTATTTATTGATATGTTTATGTGTACAGTGTCATGTAGCAGCTTTACAGAAACCTGGTTCCAAGCCCCAAGCATGCAAATGACCATAGTAAAGAAAAAACCTTCAGAGTAAGAAAACTTGAGAGGAAGCAAGCCTTAAAAGGGGAACCCACACTCCTCTGGTAACTAAAGAGTAACAAGTGACTAATGAAAAAACAATGAGTAATAATGAAAGAAGTGAGCTTATTATTGCACAGAAAGGTTTTGACTAAACGTTTTGACTGGAATCTAATTGAGAATGAAATCCACGATTGCCATTAGGATATCTATAGTAAAAGATTCTATCATAAACGTATGTGGATACAGATAATCAGTGGTTCTTTAAAATATTGTGACCACTTTCACAATTGAATCTTTTTTTTTGTAGTTTTTTGTACATACACAGTTGTTTTCGCATGTGTACTACACACATGACCTCTCGTTCAGTTTCTGGAAGGTGAGAATGCAGTGTTACAGTGGGCCAAAACAAATAAGCCGCACCCTGAGAGCATGATTTAGTCTTCATCTAGCAAATCATTAGTGCGGTGATGTCCCCATAATCTGCCTGTTCGAACACTTGACACTCATGCAGGATGAGCTGCAACAAATTCTGGCAGGTGAACATTAAAATAATAGTAATATAATAGTAACGCAATACTGAGTCATTTTGTGAGACAAACCAGTCAGCCATATAGAAGTTCAAGTGAGTTTCACCTTTACACCTTTGGTTGTGATACACGTTTAGCTTCGTCTGTAGTACAGAGTTAGTGTTAGACAATAGATTTAGACAAGAGAAGTCCAGAGTAAGAGATAGACAAGAAAAACATATTTTTAATTTGTGTGGGAGTAACAGAGTGTTTTCATCCTTTGCTATTTTTAACAGTCAAACCATCTCCCATGTGTGTCATTTGGTGCACTTTAGCAGGTTCAATTCCAGAAAATTTTCTGGAGAACTCAAACACGCAATTTATGCAAAACTAAAATAAGAAAATGTTGGGAGGCTCTTCAATATGAGTGACTAATATTGGTTTCTAGGATTGTTCAGTATTAAATGGGAAAACCTTTAATGGTAAAAGTAGCACATTTAGATAAGGGTGCCTATAGGCAGCTGGTCATGGTGGCTACTTCTTGGAGGTGCCACCGCCATTTGGAAGAGAGTCGTGGATGGGGTGCTAAAGTAAGTGTTCACCCTGGCGGCATACAGGTTAGAACCACTACTGATAAACTGTTAATAAAGGCGCACGTGGAAGGATATTCACAGGCGTCAAAAGTTAGTACTCTGGAAATTTGAGTGACCTGTGATTTTGTGCACACTATGAACTATTCATGTAAAACATCTTTGTACGACTGTATTGTTTTATTTGAACCTTAACACACAGATTTGTTTGGTAAAAGAGGAATATGAACCTTTGCAAATTCTTTTTATTTTTATTCCATTATGAGCCCACTTGTTAGATATGTGGGTTTGTACCAAAACACTCCTTTCCATCCTCCTTTTATCCCTCCATTGTATTAAACAGACTAATTTAGTTACTCTGCTTTGAGACTGATATGTGTATGTGATCTCTATTCTGAAAGGCTACTCTACACTCAGTTCAACCTGAAACACTCCCTATAGCCTTCAAATGAATGGGGGGGCTCTAAGCTTTTACTCTAAGCTCTTAGTGTATACATGTAAATGCATCTGTTTTTATTACATCACAAAGATTACAGATTCCCACAATGTTTGAGCTGAAGCTTAGTTTCCCTTTATAGTCTGCATAATGTTGAGAGTGAATAGTATGTTCTGAAACACCACAGTTTACATAATACACTAAACTCTTTCAGTTAAAAAAATAAAAAAACTATTTTCCATGATAAGGGCACTTTAAATACTTGCCATAGGCAAAGTGTCTGATAAGTCACTAGCACTCAGATGCAATCAAATGCTTTAATACACACAGTCACAGGACAAAGCTTTTGACCCCTGATTGCGTGGGATGAACATGTTAATTGCAAGCCCATTGACCTTTATTTGTGATAGCTGGCATATTCTTCATGCTTGCTTTTTAATAATCTGCTGGTCCTTAATTGAGAAAGGTCTGTGTCGTCCATCACCCTTTGCCAATAAATCCTCGAAAGCTCTAAAGTAGTAATCACTCTGGCTGCTGAAATTTCATCCAAGTGCAAGACTGCTACTATGCAACCACTGCCTTGGCAGTCTGGAGAAAACCAAGACCTTGTTATTCACATAGCAAACTGAGAAATTAAGCCTATAAACATGAAGTTACAAGAGTTTGCATCTCAAATACATTTTGGAATGTGAGTTTACTTGTTCAAGGTTAAATTAAGGTTAAATTTGCACTCAGCAACATTTATTTAAATGGGAAGCAGTGATTCACTACATATTTAAATATACACACAATATAGCGCTCCACTAGAGCAGGTGTAAATTTTGTTTGTACTTATGTTTCATAAATGTCAGTTCGGTAAAAATCTCAGGTGCCACCTTTCATTTCTTTACTTCACTGTCAGGATGGCTATCAAATACTATTTATTTATATTTAACAAAGAAAAAAAGGCAAAAATAGACAAACCCCTTGATCAGGTACACCAACATTATAGCTTAAACCCTTGAAAATTTGTGACTGAAAATTTGAGGAAAAAAAGAAAGTGATTTTTTAAATATTCTTTTTTGGGCAATAATAGAATAGAGATTTTGAGATATTTATTAAACTTAACAGTTGCAGTTGGTCCTAACATTAGGCTTCATGTGTGTCTCCCGCTGTGGTTGTGTCCTTGTTTCGTTTGCCACCTGCCTTGAGAAAGTGTGTGAGTGATCGAAGCCAAACAATGCAGGTTAAACTTTGTAGCGGTAATTAACCTTGATCCATGTCTGAAACTTTGGTGTGTTGGGTTCTTTAATTTGATGAAACCAAGCTTTTAAAGTTCTTGAAAAGTCCTTGAATTTGATGGTTAATAAGGCGTGAGGACCTTATTGGACTACATTACAGAAAGTAGTCCATCTGCTCCTCGAGAGCACTTGTTAGCCCCCTTTACCCTGGTCATCAGAAGTCAAGACATGCACTGGATCAAGAGTGAATAAGTTCATTTCACGTGTGTGTGTGTGTGTGTGTGTGTGTGTGTGTGTGTGTGTGTGTGTGTGTGTGTGTGTGTGTGTGTGTGTGTGTATGTGGTCATGGTTTCAAATCCTACCTTCAGCAGACCACCACTGGGTTCCGGAGCAAGACCCATAAAGTTGCCTCAGGGACACTGTCCCCTTTAGTTAGAGAATGAAAGTCACTTTGGATAAAAGTGTCTGCTAAATGCTGTAAATGTAAATACACAGCATTGCTGCTGGACCTTTAATAGACATCAGTGTCAATGCTTTGCTGAGAATAAACCACCAACCATCAATATCCAGCCAGTAATGTCCTGTGGCCAGAAACTGACGTTTAAGGGAATGACCTCACTGCAGAAAGGTGGACAGAAACACCCACGGATTTATTCAAATCCTTTTTAAGGGCACTCTTAAAATTAAGGTGGCATAGAAAAAACACTCTTGGAGTTGTCACTGATGTGAAACGTGAAGAACCTTTTTAAACTGGCAAGAATTTTTAAAGTTGAAACTTCTGGGGAGAATCCTTGAACTGGTATCGAATAGAAAAGGTGCATTACTCATTTTAAAGGTTCTACAAGCTCAGAAAACTCTTTTTAAAATTTGTATTAGGGGATTATGACGTCAATGAGCAATTGGAAGCTAATTTTGACTAGTAATTTGAGATTTCCTCTGGGTCATTAAAATTTTCTGATTCTGATGAAAACTTTATTTTTTTGATGTTTTTATGTAATGTGGCAGATTTGTAGTGTAACTCACGTCTTTATCATTTAGTCGTTTGTACTGAACTTCTATTTTATGTACATTTTTCTTGACTTTCCCTTTCTTTGGGTAGGTCAATTCTCCTAGAAAACCCTTAGATTACTAGTTGACATGTATGTAAGAAAAATATGTGTGAGGCAGCTAAGGTGTGTTTTGGTAGTTCCTTGTGTGAATGTTAATTTTCAATAGAAGAGTAACTTAATATCAGTGAGGGCTTTGGGAGCAATGTTTGCTGGGTGGATACAGCTGTAACCAGCTGGGTTTAAGATTGAAATGAAGGTGGGAGGAGATAAGATAAGTTGGCAGGGAGGTATACTAAAATGAAGTGTGGAAATTTAGTACTGAGAAACACAGATTAGCCATAACATTAAGACCACTGACAGGTGAAGGAAGCAACATTAATCGTATTATTGTAGATTGCTATAAAATCCATTTAATCCAAGATGATATCATGGAGACCACTGGGCACAGCATTTTTATAGGCCTCACACCCTTGAACAGCAACCTTTTTTTAATGTATGTATATATTTGTTTTTTTCAGTCCTTCTTAACCCTGATTCATTTGCAATATTTCACTATGTCGACATCAACAGCTGTGCATTTGTGTGAGATTTTAATATTTTTAAAAAGTGATTATTCATTCTTATTCTTACAACCTAAACCGTGAAAGGGTTAACTCTAATGTCACTATTACACAGCATCTAAAACATCATATTTATATGAGACAAATTCTCATTCAGATATAATCTTTTATTAATCTTGATGCTTAGAAAACAGAACTAGACAGAAGAATGAGATTGAACAGAATATTTTTTGTTTGAACACTTCTGTTCAAATGGAATGTTTTGATTATCTGAGTATAAATCTGTACGAAACCTTTTGCAGAGAATAAATGTAAGCACGGATATTTTTAGTGCACAATATCCTTTTTAAAGGCTACATCAGGTTTTGAATTCCAATCAGCATAATATTTGTCCAGGGCCAAACAAATATACAAATGTTCCTAACAACCATTTAAATTGTTTATAAATACTTTACAATACAATATTTGGGTCATCCTGAGTCCGTGTTCCAAGACCATCCAGAGCCTTTTTTTTACTTAAACTTAATGCCCCGTTTGACCCTAAATAAATATAAAAATGGCTGGTCTCTGACTTTTGCACAGTACTGTATATTCTGTATAATGTTTGCAGACAGACTTAATACTTCTTGGGATGAAAAGAGCAGCAACAAATAGTGGCATATCTAATCACACTTCTGGCCTCTTAATCTCACTCATCATTAATGAAATGAAATATAAATGCACTAGAAATAGAAACATGAACAAGGTCAATTCTTTAAGATCATCGACCAAAGTTTGGCACCAACCTCAGGACTCTACTTCTTTAGATCAGATTTCTCTGTTAAAGTTAAATTTAGCTCTTAGATGTCAGACTCATGCAGTAAAGAAGAACTGTCTGAGTATATATATATTTTTTGCCAATAACTCCTTTTTGGCCAAAATGTCAGGTTGAACAGTTTGATTCTAAAGTCTCAGTGTGTGCAAGAAGAATATTAGAGTGTGACATTTAAGCTGATGCAGAACTGCATTGAAGTCGACTTCCATATCAATTTTATTAATAGGTTATGTTGGAGAACGGCTCAGATAGCCATAGAAAGATCAGTCTGTCCAAACACTCCTTATTTTAATCTTAAAGTTTCAGAGTGCAAGCTTTATAATGTGCTAAAAAAGACTCTAATGCAGGTTTTCTGTTTATCAAGCCATATTCTGCTAATGTTGCCTGTCAACAGCATGTCAGGGTGAATTATTCCACAGACATTTTGCTTGATTAATGAAATAATTCATGAAATTAGGGACAAAATGAATAACGAGAAGAGGAGCTTCATTTTCTGACCTTGCTCAATTTTTAATGAACTCGGTACAGTTAATGCAGAATGTCTGGCTCCTTTTTTTATAAATAGCACCATACAGTAGCTTCACCAAATGGTGAGATAATTAGAGTGTGCCTACCATTTTTGGAAGCTACTCTAACAGATGAAAATACAATAGAAGAACAGAACACGCGTTAGGAATTGAGCATAACATGGAAGCCTGAGGACTGTTTTCTCATGGGATTTCTCCTCATTACCAACCACTGCGTGCTGGGAGACTATATGTAACTGAACTGTTGACAACACTAGGAAAACATTTTTTTTGAAACCCTAAGACAAAGGGCTTTTATTTAATGAAAGTACATTAACAAAAGAAGTAGAAATTGCATTAGCAATGGAACTGAAGGACTTCTGTTGCCCAGTAATTTGAGGATCTGATATTTCAAATCAGAACAGAAATGTAAAACCTCTCACAGTTGCCAGTAAATCCCGATGTCGGAAGGCCGGGAAAAGAAAAGTAGAGTCACTCTGCAAACTTTAGCAATTTTGATCCACATGAGCATGTGACAGTTGTGTGGTGTGCTGTGCAAGGAGCTGGCATGGCATGCTCAGTGTTAATTACAGGCAGTAATGAGAGAGCTAAACCAGACTGCGAGACACAGAGTATTTTTAGAGTCCCTACATAGTTATCAAACACACAGCCAATGTGTGCATCCACACAGAGAGCTATGCTTTCGCGCCAGATCCACTCTTCGCTCGGTTACATCTCCTCACCTTCTGACTGTCTGCAGTGGTTACTCTGGCATGCCAGGACTGGTGGAATGACAAGTTCATAAATTCAGAAATTGTTGATTACTGTCGTTCATGAACTCTCTGCGTTTTCCACTGTTAGTTCATTTCGCAGTTCATCTCTCCGTGATGTTTAGTGGATGAGAACACCATATGGGAATCAGATCATATTTTTTTTAATGGAAGAGGCCAGTCACTCTTTTTCATTGACAGTGAATAACACAAAAACTGGCTCCAAGTATGTCTGAGTTCTGCTGCCACTGAAAGGAGACAGTCACTCACTGCTGAGACAGTCTGGGACCGTGGCGGCCTACAAAAGACATTTTGGGCTTTTGGGGCTAGTTCCTCTAATTAGGAGAAAGATAATGATGCATGATGCAAGGACTTGCAGTCAAAATGGTGACCTTCAGTTTGGGCGTGACTGTTGGAGTCTCGAGTCACTCAAAGATGGAGGAATAAAAGTGCCCTGCTCTTTTCGAGCTGGCAAAGTGAATCCTCCCCTGACTTTTTGGAGTTTGTTGAGTAAGGCCCATTGTACAATCCCTTTTTAATTGGTGGCGTAGTAGCCCTGTAGTCTGGAGCTATTTGTGGTCTGGAACAATGTTGAAAATGTCAGCTGTCTCCTATCAGAACATATTCTATAAAACTCCTGTGGTTTTCTGGATCTCATTGACCCATCAATACCAAATTACTTAAAATGATGGTCTGATATATAAAGTGTTATTTTTGCCTTTACTTTTCTAACTTTTGTTTAGTTTAATGCCTAAGGGCATCTGCATGGGCCAACACTCACTCACTCTTACTCACTCTTGTACCTCATTTATTATGTCGCCTGCGAAAGAAAACCTTCAGTTATTTTTTCGAGTGTAAGTGAATGTAACCAGATTTCTATTTTTATGTATATTGTGTCTAATATTTACATAATGTCAAAGGCAGCTTTCCAAAAATGTTTTATTTTCAGATATTTCACCGAAACAAATTTAATTGTAATAATTTGTAGTAGGGATGAGCCGGATACTCGGCTGAAACGAGTATCCGGTACGGATAAAGCACTTTTGACGAGTACGAGTATGA
>JBBKCR010000018.1:865878-890291 GCA_037577295.1 Ladigesia roloffi
ATACAGATACAGATAATTCATCTGGTTAACAGATACAGATACAGATACAGATAATGCTGTACTCGCTCATCCCTAATTTGTAGTATACCAGATACATACATTTTATAATATTTTGTGCTATAAATAAGATGTAATTAATACGGCTGGACCCGTGTAATAAGACAATGGTGATAATAAACAATGAAAATAAAGTAATTGAATCTTGTCTTAGCACACTAATACTGAATCAAACATTTGTTCTATAAACTTTGACCCTAATCAGAGCAATTTCAAAATACGGTATATTAATAATCAAAACATAAGACAAAATTGCAGCCAACACTCAGGGGGCGACTGAGTGACAGCTGCGGCTGGTCCAGTCTCTCCCCTGAGCCAAGCCCTGTCACACACACGCATGCCCAGAGTGTGTGTGTCCATCTGGGACCCTACCCTTCAAACTCCTGTCGCCCAGCTCCCTCCCGGCAGAAAGACCGGGGGACAAGAGGAGGCAGAGAGTGTGAAGGAAAGCCTCACAGGGGCGAGAAAGAGGCCTTCCAAAGCCAGCTGGTCTGGCTTTGAGGAAAGCGAAAAGAAAAGACGTGGGGGAGAACAGGAAAAAGAGAGAAAGAGGGAGACAGGAGTGAAGGAAGAGAGGAATAAGTGTTGAGGTTAAAGCAAGTTTCCTTGTAGGAAAGGGACGAAGTGGCCCAAGTCAAGCGGAGAGAGAGGCACATGGACGAGGCCTAAACAGCAGGTTCTGTGAAGGCGTCTGTAACTCGGTAGATACAGGTGAGATGTGGGATGGCTTGCGGGTAGGGGCAGAGGTACAGTCAAATATTGACTTGTGGAATGAATGATTCATGTGCTTTTGTGCAATAATATTTAAATGTTGTGTGTGTGTGTGTGGGGGGGGGTACATTTGCTGTATTGCAGTTAAAAACAAATTACGATTACATTTTAAAGTAGAAGTTTTAGAATACACATGGACCAACTTGGGGTCTGTGCAACTCAGTTCTAATTGTCCAGTAGCACGTGTTCGACATTCATGCCTGTGTGTATGAACATAACAACAGTGTGAATTTTCAATAACCAGGTAATGACAGTGTAGCTGCATGCAGAGGGCTTTCGCAGATCTCAGGCATCTAGTGAGAGCTGGAAGTTCAAATTGAGCGGGGCAGGGGCATATGAAAATATGTCCCACAGGGCTAACACTAATCTCAGCATCACAGGTGGCTGGGGTCTGGGGGTTTAGGGTGGGCAGTAAAGCCCCTGGTGCCAACGAGTACTTGATGAGTGTGGTCAGACAAATACAGTATAAAATCTAACGTTTAAATAAATTCAGTATAAATCAGCAACAAAAAACAACTCAGTATGGAATTAAACACACTATGCTTTATACACAACTAGCAGAGATCAGTATTTTGTGAGTAATATTGACATACATAGTGATAGATGGTTAGACAATTGCACATAAGAAAAATAAGAAATTGCACATAATTCAATAATTTAACACCCATTTAAAAACTTTCACATGATACTGCACATGGTAAGGCTATTGCACATAGAAAGAAATTGCACATAATTATGTTTTAGCACCCAATATTGCACATGGTAGGCTATTGCATGTAATAAGATAATATAAGTGATACACAGTGATGATTTAAACATGATAAAAAATTGCACAACAAGGAGCATCAGGCCATTGCGCAGATTACTGTGTGGATGTATGACAGGGGAGGAGCTGTAAACTCAAATAAACAGAACACTAAGCAAACAAACCCATTGCTGCAGTGATTTACACACACAAAGTTTAGTATCGGGAGCTGCTCAAGCACGCTGTGTGTAGGTATGTTGTGCATAGAAATGAGCTTTGTGTGAATAGATACCCCACTTTTGTGTTAAAAGGAAATATACAAGAAATATTGAAGATTTTCAATAAATTGTTCAAAAAAATTTTGCTTTCTAAAATATAATGTCCAAAACCTGCTCCCCATCTAATACCTTTTAAAGTTTGGTTATTGAACTCTGTGCCTATTTAATGGTGATTCATTCTCATTTATACACTCCAGGGTATAGAGTTTAAGACATAACGTCACATACTGTCAGGAATGCAGCAGGCCAGTTCCAGTACATATCCAAGGAGTGAGTGATCATATAATCAGCATATAATAATTTCTCTAAAGATAAACACACTAAGAATGGGAATACGTCAAATCAGCTAAAATGTGTCTGTCCTTGTTTAGTTTAAAAATAAGAAGTGCAAATCTCAATGAAAATATATATTTTGTAACACTTCATTTTTTAAATAACTTAACTGTAAAGAGTTGCATGGGAAAGAGTTTGCATTCATTATGACAGTGGTAATTAACATATTTATGTTCACCACATGTATCACATCTTTAAGACCACATCAGAGTAAAGCCCTGTGGTTCAGTTTTATTGAAACAGTGGTCTAAAATCATTTTGCTTATAATAAACACACACGCTAAAATGACCTAAACTTAATGGAATTTCATTAATGTACCCAATAACCTGTTCATATTGCAGTAAAGTCATTAGACTGGGCCTAACAATGTCTGTATCAAGCATAATTCTCTGAGTACAGTTGTCAGGCCAACATCAGATGCACTTTAGTCATACAAATTTTTTTAAGAACGCAGCAGTTCCTCAGGCGCAAAGGAGCATGACCTCCACAGGCCTATTTGATAAGCACAAAAGAGGCACATTCCCAGGAATGTAATCATTTGTGCTTAAAGGAAAAAGCCATTTTTTCTCATTCTCTGTATAAAGATAATTCAACATTTAAACACTATTTGGACAAAAGTATTGGGCCACACCTCTCAATTATTGAATTCAGGTGGGCCCTTGCTTCCAGTGAATTCTTAACGGTTCAGAATACCAAGACACTCGAGATAACGCCATGCTTCCAACTTCGTAGACAGTTTGTGGAAGGACCTTTCTATTCCAGCATGAATGTGCTCCGGTGCAGAAAGGTCCAAAAAAAAAAAAAACATGGTCCGATTAATTTGTCATCAAACAACAGGCCTGGACACACAATCAGCACCTTTGGGATTAAATAGAACAGAGATTATGAGCCAGGGGTTTCTAGCCCAGCATCACTTCCTGACCTATACATGCTCTACAGAATAAATGATCACAAATTTCCCCCAGAAACAATACAAAATCTTTTGGAAAAACTTCCAAAAATATTGAAAGCTGCTATAGCTGCAAAAGGGGGGGACCAACTCCATGTTAAAATGTATGTATTTGAATGAAATATAATTAAAGTGCCTGTTGGTGGAATGGTCACGAGTCCCAATACTTTTGTCAATGTAGAAACTGTGAGGGACGTTGCTCCTTTAAGTCTCAGTAAAAACAACTCGTGTTGTTCTGAGCCACGCCTCTCCCTCAGATCCTGCATCTACACGTGACTCGGCCACATGCGACGCAGACGTAGGCGCAGCCCCTCCGAGTGATTGGTCATCGTCAAACCACGGACTACTCCTATTGGTTGAGTGCGCTGTCACTCACCCGGAGCCGCTTCTATTGTGGCTGTTGTTTGACAAAAATGACGTCAATCGTATCTAAGGCCGCGCTTGCCTACAACTACTGTAAACACGGAGGAGCTCGACTTTAACACAGTCCAGAACAAAAACACAATCTTATTTCACTGTCTTACACTCTTACCCTTTTGTGTGTAAGTTCTCTTTTTTATACGGCACCTTTTAGACTGAGTGACACGCGGTGACATGCAGAAACCCGCGTGTTTATCTTTGTTTTTTGTACTTTGAGTCAGTTCGTTAGACGGGTGATGTCAGGAGTCAGCTATGGGGCTGCTTTCTTGTATTTTTCTGTTAAAAAACTAACTTTTTAAAACAATTCTCGGCTTCTTTTAGTTCATTGGGCTATGGCAGTTTAAAGCAAACAGGCAACGAGTGTAAACGCTCTTGTTTTTTATTTATTATCTTGTTTTGTCTCGAAACGAGCCGAACACGCGGCTCGTAAGTTTCCATATTTGTTGTTAATTGAGACACGAGTAGGAGGGGGGAGGAGTGGAGGAGGGTGACTGACTTTCGTCTGCTGTTCGTCAGAGCTGGGGAGGAGCTTCTCTTTGACAAGAGACTGCTTCTTCTGAGTTTGTCAGCCCCCCGAAAATAGAAGCCCGTGTGCCAATGTGACTGAAAATACTCTGGTGTCACACAGCGAGTCCACAGGACCCACACTGATACTCGCGTATCTAAATACAGAGAGGAGGAGAGGAGGAAAAAAAGGTGAGTGGCAAAAAATAGCAACAATGTCGCGTATGGGAGAGGGAGAGAGAACGGGACTTGCAGTGGAAGAGGAAGAGAGGGAGCGAGAAAAAGAGGGACTTGGTCGGAAAAAGAGTGCGAGAAAGAGACGGAATTGGTGAGGAAGAGAGAAAAAGAGGGACTTGGTGTGGAAGAGAAAGAGAGGGACTTGCTGTGTAAAAGAGGAATTAGAGAGCGGGACTTGCTGTGGAAGAGAGGAAGCCAGAGAGAGGGAGTCGTGGAGTGCCGTTCAGGCAGCACTGTACTTCAGTAGAGGAGAACATTTAATATTTCTCATCTAAATCAAATGTCTCCTGAAGAAAAGACACGGCACTGTCCCTCTGTAAACTTTCCTGTGCTGTATGTGTTTCTTCTCCTCAGCCTGCTTGTACTCCGATTTGTGTCACTGTCGGTCTGACTTTCTTGTTTTCCCTCGTCATGCCTTTGCAAATGAGACAGAAGGGGGACACCGCAGGCAGATTGCAGATACGCAATTTAAAAGCTTTATTTTGTGCCTCTGACTTTACATAATAAAGCAGATTTTCGTGAGCTGTGTTCAGTTCAGTGTGTCTTCTCCGTTTGGGAAGAGAAGTTGGAGTTTGTAACGAAACTGCACGACTCCACGGAAATGCTTTACTGGACTGGTGTTGTTTATATGCTGTTTTCTTCACCTGCTATATCAGTAAAGTAAATTATAGTGAGGTGAGGCAGTATTGGATTATTTGGATATAGATTATATATACGTATATATTTAGATTTGTAAGACGTGGATATAAATACATTTTTATATTACAACTTGTCATTGGGCTGCCATTGTTAGGCTTTTATATGGATAAATAATTTCTTCTTTAATTTTTATTTTAAGTTAGAGGTATACTAGTCATGTCCTGTATGTACTGTTGGAAAAGACACGTGCCTTCGTCAGAGTGTTGTATTTCATAATCCTCTATAAAACACAGAGGGATTTGAGGACGCATGCCCCAGGTCAGCTGCTCACCTGGAGGGTTCTGCTGTGCCTGTGTCCGGCACGACTTGGGCACATAGTGTCACATCAGTGTTTGGCTGGCAGGCTTCAGCGAAAGCCTCCTTTTGGTGTACACTTGTGAACAATCATTGTGTCTCTTGAGAGCAGTGCTAATTGATGCCATCCATTACACTGCTATTCCACATTCGTTTCTAATTTGATTTAATGTTGTTCATAACATCGCCCCGTCTTAAGCATTAGCCCGGGCGCCTCGCACGCAGCAGAGTTACCCTGACACATCCGCAAGGGTCTTCTCTGAGGAGGACCTATTCAGTGTAATTCATTTCAGAAGCACAGTCCATAGACTATGTGTTATCGTCAGTGACTAAGTAGTGCGAGGAGGTATACAGAGGCTGGACCAGGCCCGGTTTTGTGTGGCAGACCTGAATAGGTGCCTACAAGTTTAAAATGACTTCTTCACCTTTGTAAACACTGAATGAAACGGTGTTCTATTAAAGCTACAATTGTCAGGAACCAATCCAGTTTTGTATTCAGTAAAATCAGAAGTGTTGAAATAAGTTGTACTGTGTTCATTCTGGACTCTCCCAACTTTCAAACGTGGGTGATTTTATGGTGTGAATTTGAATATAGACAGGACATCTCTAACCCCACGCTTGCACTTCTGTTTCTCATTATATACATATAATACACATTTTTACACACTTAGAACAAAACCCTGTATTGTCTTTTTGGGCATTATTTTATGCATAATAGCTGCTATTTACAATTTTTTTGGTCAAAATTCAAATAGCCCAGAATGCGGTTTGAAAACATCTCGTGGCATTAACTTACACAGAAATGACTTTGTCCCGCCTCCTCTAAAGTAACTTTTTTGAGTTTTTATGAGTATGGCTTTGTTCCAAAATGGACAAACATATGTAATAATATATGTAACACTACAACTAATAATAAAAACAACATTGATAGTAATAATAATAATAATAATAATAATAATAATAATAACATTAATACAGACTGTATATTACAACACATAAATAAAATATGTTTTATAATATAATATACAAATAATAGACTTTATTGTATAGATGATCGTGCTTTGAGGTTCAGATTAAGACATGCAAAATAAAATAAAAATGCATTGATGTAAGTGCTTCGTATATGTCTGTTGGTGTGGTTTAAATATGTTACCTGAAAACGCAACTAGGTTTGTAGTTTAACGCCCTCGTCTGCTTAATCACCCGCAGGCAGAAGACTTATTGTAAGTGATTATGCCTTGAAGATTGCACACGCCATTCCAAAACACCATATAATTTAACATTGAAGGGTGTAACCACTCCTCATTAGGACTTTTTCCTAATGACCTTTATTTTGACCTTGTTATTAAAATGTAAAGTATGTTTTAAATATATCATATGTACTTTATATCCAGTAAAAATATGATTTTTATTCTGGTTAAATGAATTTTATCTTGGGTTATTGCCCTATAGAAGAGAATGGACACCTCTGACTAAGCCAGTAATTACATGAAGCAGGTAATCAGGCCACGGTACACAGTCATGAAAATGACCTTAGGAGCAGTTTGTCTGTCATGCTTCAGAGCCGACTGGGTTATCATCCCGCGGCAGACTCTCAATTTTTTTCAGCTTTTTGGAAAAATGAGATAATAAATTGCTGCTGTGCTTTGTTTTATAGAGTGATCTGAGCTAAACGGCAGATAAGGGCTTAAGAGCACGTGTACTTGCTCCAAATTAGAGCTGGAGTGGATGTACTGGAGTGCCGCCCAAGCCATGACACACAAAAGTAAATAAGCAGGAAAGAATGTTATCAATCAGAAATCAAACATCATAATTTCATAACTGGAATATTTGATGTAGTCCACGTCGGCACAGTTCCATTTCAAATCAATGTTATGAAACCAGACTGATTTATAAAAAATATTATATTTATGTCATTTTTTTTATTACAAAAGTTTTTTTTTTGTTTCATTTATCAATGCTGATTTTCATCCTCATCCTGCACAGTGAAGTAAACTATTTTTTTAAATTTCGTGTGTAAGCCCAATACGCCACACTCGTTTTGTTCGTGTAGCTGATTAATGATCTTCAAACTCGCTATGCTTGAGAAATCCAACACCAACCATACTAGTGAACCTCAGCGTTGATGCGTTCATATACTTCACACAAGATCAACCATATTTTCTCATTCATACTTTCTGCTGTCACCATCAGAGCCCTCTCAAACTTTTGTCCATATGTCACAACTTGCAGTTTAGTTGGCTTATTTTAATGCGTGAAAAAGTCTTTACTAGAAAAAAGCTGAGAACACATACATCTTCCTTTCCGTCAGTGTCCTCTGAAAGACCAAGGTGTAGAGATAAAGAAGAGAGTTCACAGAAGTTTCCGTCCTTGCTCACCTTAGAAGATATTCCTAGCTTGGTGGTTAATGGAAATAGCACCCTTTTAGGGGGGTGGTAGGCATCTTGGCACGTATATAAAGACCTCTTTGTGCATTTTTATTGAGTGTCTATTTCTGGTCCGGGCTTGAGTGGATTTTTTTTCACCTCACATCGATTCCATTTACATTACATGTCCGATAGTCCGTTCGCCGCCGCTGCTGATGCTGAACCTCTCTCCGATCCCTCATCATTAGCTTATATGTTGGCTTTGTTTAAAGGAATAACTAAGAGTTCCAATGCATGTGTCCATTATCATGTGACCTCTCCCAGGCTTAAGTACTTAGCGTGCTGATGATGTGCTCGGAGGAGTGTAGTGTATGTAGAACCGTCTCACAGTAACTGCTGGTCTCTTTGAGTGATATACACCCCCACAACACTGCTACAAAGAATGGAAACTTAGTAACCACATAATTCTTCCATAATCGTGTATGTGTCATCTACAGATGCTTATACTGGAGATAACTGCTGGTTGGGTGATATGGCAATAATTCCAATGTACACAACAACTATTGATGCTTCACTAAAACATGGTTAACCTCAATGACATTTGCTGTGTTTTTTAAAAAGCTCTAAATACATAAAAAATAAAAAGGTCTTTACTTAAATGTGAGGATCTCGTTCAGCAGTCTAAATTACTAAAGAATTTCTTAACAATAAAAAAAACAAAAAATAAAAAAGCCCAATCAAAACATTTGTAGATTTCTGAGCATAGCTACTCTATGTTAAAATAATGTAAACATTCTTGTGCTTCGGAAGTGTGGGCTCTTCAACTTCATTGATGCAAATTTAAATATCATTTGAAAACACAATATCTTTGGTAAATATTTTGATATTACTCACTGTAACTCACTTAAAAGCTTTAAAGGAAACTAGCAGCCAAAACAGTCTTTTCATGTCGCATAAACAATAATATTTTACATATATTTCTCTTTTCTGCCTCCCGTCGATTCTGGAGTTATGTTGAGTTAATGGTGTTTCAGGACAGATTTTTGTAATCTCAGTCTTAAAGACTCACTAATAGAACAGCCTGCATGATTGTTTGGCATAAAGAGTGTAAAAAAAGTTTGTGTATAAGTGAACCGTTTCTGAAAATTAAATTGAGCTCAGGGATAAAATATTCCAAAAATGTCGAATGTGGTCCTTTAAATATGTAAACTGTGATCACTTTGCAGTATGCTGACATCACTTTTTATGTCCTGTTTAGTGTGTACGGCCGTTGGTGTTTGAGGGCGCTGAGTTTAGGATAAAGTTATAGATGAAACTCCAGAGGTGGTGATTTGTGTGGCGCAAGCTGGGTGTGTGTGTGAGCGAGTGTGTGTTTCAGTGTCTCCTGCCGTGCTCTTCACAGCACTCCCCCATCTAACAGTCTTCTCTCAGCTCCTTTCAAGAGAGAGTGCGTGAGATAGAGAGAGAGAGAGAGTGTGAGGGAGTGAGGCTGGAGTGAGGCTGGAGTGTGTGGGCGAGTCTGATCTGCAATTAACGCTGGCTGTCAGAAGGAGAAGGCTGGCGTTTACACCGTTGCTTCTGAATCACTGAGCGCAACACTTTCCTCTCTTTCTCTCCCCCCCCCACCACACACACCACTCCCCCCCTACCCTCCCACCTCCCAGGAAAATTTCTTTCCCAAGGAGGAGAAAACAGCAGGAAGCAAGGAGTGACGAACTGGGAAAGGAAGGAAGAGTAAGAGCAAGAGTCGGGCTGGATACTCTGAGGCCAGAACGAAAGGTTATCAGCACTTTGATCGTTAGGTGAGCCCTGTTTTCTTGTGTTTTCATTCTGTTTGTTTCTGAACAGCAGCGATGCGTGGCACTTTCCACTCCGCACTGTGCCACAAGTTTTTCACCGCTGCTTCGAAGTCTACTGCTGCCGGCTGCCTGCCTCAGATACTGTGCAGTAAAGCCAAACGTGATATGATGATAAGAGAATGATGGTCCTTTGACTGTGGCTGCGAAGTAGTACCGAGAACATATAGGGCACAATATGAATCTTTGGCCTTGTCTTCTGATACAGTAATGAGCTTTAACTGACTGTTAAAGAGTTGCCCTGTTCACATACATACACACACAACCCACATTATAGCTTCGCAACAATGTCATAGTCTTCATGTCGGCTGCATTGTGAACGCAACACTCAGCTCTCGAGTGTCCAATTTGCGTCAGCTGCAACTGCCAAAGGACACATTGTTCAATCACAAGGTTAGTCTCTTTAGTGAAAATGGAGATGGACATAGAAGTCCATATGCCTACATGTGTGAAATCGCTTGTGGATGAAGTATGTGCACTTTTTTCCTGAACATTTTCCTGAACATTAACCACTGGTCCAACTTGGATGCAGTGCTTATCAATGCTTATTTAATAAACATATAATTAGGCACATAATTAACCATATTCTATTATTACTGACTATCAACTGGTACCCAAATGCTTATTGTAAAGTACAGTCTTACTAGAAAAATGTTAATGCCAGTTTGCCCTTAATGCTCAGTTCTTCAGCTTAGAATAGAAACCATTTTTAGTTGATTTTCCAAGTAAGAATGAATATCCATCATCTACAAGGAAGCAGAATACAACATGGTTTAGCAGGTTTTTTTGGCCCACAGTTTCTATGTAGTTTAACATCTTGGAAAGAGTATAACTTTTGCCCAAGCCACATTTTAGGCTGTTTTTTTAATTCAACAAGTAAACAGTAATTGTGTCGTTTTTTGTAAGCGTGGCTTGACATTGTGGGTTGATCTGACTACACCTTAATGAATAACATGAAGCCATTATCCCCCAGCAGTTAGTGCCTCTACTGCACACATTATTGCCATTACTCACTTTTCCACCCCTGTAGAGGGCCTATCCTTTCTCAGAGTAAAGTGTGAAGGCACTTTGGCAATTGTGCTCCAAATATTTCCCAGATCAGCTGTAAGGAATGTGGCATACTTCTGCCCCACGTCTGTGAAAGTTTCGCTAGCTTTTCGTTTTGTTCCAACAACTCTCCCTCATGCTTGCGCATGCTCAGGACCGACGTGATTCATTGTTTACTGAAGCACCATCTTTGAGCTGGAGATTCCAGCGTTCTCCCGCGAGACCTGGAGGCAGGATGCAGAATCTTGAACCCAGCAGATAATGTTTTAGCCATAGTTTTGCTTGTGTGGGCAATGCGGACGTTTGTTTCTTCTTCCTCCAGGAAACATCTCTGAGGATCCTTTACTGAATAAGAAAATGGCATAAATGAAGCCACTTCCATTGCTGAAAAGGGCAGCGTGCCTCTGAATATGCATGGCTCCTGCTCGCATAAAATCGTGGTGATTTAGCCAATGCTGACTTCCCTCTCTATTATCTGTGGTTTTTGGATCGGCTCGCTAACCAAGCGGAATGTACGGTGTCCCAGCGGGGTCACCCAGCAATCAGCCCTTAGGAGCGGTTCCAAAACCAGAAACCTCTGGCTGCCTCCTGTCTCACTGCCGCGCCACCTCGCCACACGTTTGATGCTAAATAGGTTACCCAAGGATACAAGAAACACGCTAGGCAAACAGGAAGATCACCGCTTAAGACGTGTAGCAAAATATTAGCCCCTCGTCACTTTTTTTTCTTCTCCCCTCTCCTTCCCTCACACAAACCTGGGCCTGTTATAGCTCGTAAATAGGTTTTCCCGACACTTGCCAAGTAAAACCATCTATCAGGTTCTTAGGCTTCACAGTTTTAACTTTATTAGGTATGCCCTTAATATGTAGCGATGATGACTTCCAAACCCATTGGCCTGGGGATTAGCAAGCAACTTTGGCACAGGTCTCCACACCACATGTGCTTTATAAATACTGCTCACTTTCTGATGTGCAGATAAGGTTTCAAAGTGAATATTTACCAAATCATATTTAAATGCTTATATCCAGTGTTCTTACATTTTCTGGAGGGCTTGAGGGGTGGACTAGGGAGGTGCAAAGTTAAAATTAAACAAGAACATGTGAGAGGGGCTTTCAGCAGCAAATTATCTGGCTAGACACATGTCAGCTGAATGTATTTTTGTTGCTTCATTTTTCAATATCTGGAAAAGTCTTATGGATGGTCATGCATTGATGGTCATTTGATGGTCATATACATGTTTGAACAACCCAACCCAGACACTTGTAAAACTAGAGGCCACTTTTCCAGACAGATTAAACATGGTCTTGGAATAAATTAGCAGATTTTATGCTGTGAACCTAGCACAGAGGAATCTGCTATGCTTTGCCCATACATATCTAGCCTGAATGTTTACAGAATGTGAACATTCTGTGTGCTGAATCATTTCATTTTATTTACGGTACGGTTAATAAATGCTGGAGGTTTGATAGGTTTAATAAAAACTCTTATACGTTGTACAATGCCACAGACACACTGTTTCAAATTTCTAATTAAATAGATTGCTCATATTGTGAGGCTTCAGGAAAATGAGAATTTTATTATGGGAAAGAGAACAAATTTTCCACTGATTTAAAGAACCCACGTCTGCAGTGGGTAGATCGTGTGTTTAGGATCGTAACCAAGTTTTTTGAATCATAAAACCATTTCATTACATTTAATATGCAATTTTAAACTGATATCTTTGACGTAGCCCAGGCACAAACCTAATTTCTAGCGCCAGTTCTTGTCTCCATGCTTTATCCCCCCCACACCCCCACGTTATCCTAACTTGCCCTGTGTAACGTTACAGGTTCCTAACGTTGGCACTGAAAAGAACGAACGAATGCAACAGACTCCTCTTGTAATGGTGTATGTGGTTACAACTGATGTTTACGTCCTCTGCTGAGTTAGTGGAGCGTGTCTGGTGTGCTGCCACTGCTTAGCCTAAAGATCTGGCCTGTACTGGCCTTTCAACTGCCCTGCCCTTGGCTCTGACCTGTGGTTGTAAGCCACCTTATACGGCGCACTCAGCACATGTGCTGCTGAGCAGAGCAGAACGGCTTAGGGATCGACGGACTCCTCCCCGCCTCCTCTTTGCCCTTCCTGCAGGCGCTATCCCGCATCAGACGATCTGGCTGGAGGCGTCCTCAGCCTGGGCCAGGCTACTCTTCTAGCCTGGTGCCAGAGTGAATCCGTGTGGGTCTGTGCGTGCACACGAGTTGTGTGTTTAGCCTTGGAGCCAAAGAGGCAGCCCAAATCTGCAGCTTATCCTCTTTCCACCCCACACTGATCCTCCTCCTCTCTGCCTCCTCACGCCGCCAGGCTGCTGCCCACTCATGACTTAGAGCATGGCCAAGACACTGCCCCACCAAAACAAAACAAAACTCGGTGGAGCTAATTGACCTAGTTCAACACTGGTTGACTCACCGCTGATTGTGTCATACATCTGTAACAGTGCACCAATTTAAACCATACTGCATCGGCTCAGGGATATCATAGTTAAAATGAAGTGAAAGTGACCATTCTGTCATACATGAACACACCAAAGCACACAGTGTGAACAGCATGAAATTCTTCTTCTGCATTTACCCCATTCACCAGGTGAAGCAGTGGGCAGCCCGGAACACAGTGCACAGGGAGCAGTGTATGGGGTCTCAAGGGTACCTCATAGGTGCTTAGTAGGTACTTAGCAATCAAACCCACAACGTCCTGATCACAGGGCTAACGAATATGGTGACTAGCTGCCCCTTAAAATCTGTTTGTTTCATTATATATCTTATAAGATTTAAAATCAGCTTAATTAAATGTATAATACTAAACGTCTAGTGCTAAAATTGGTTTGAGGCATGTTTAAATTTTCAGACCTAAAATGTTCATGGTTGCTTAAGACCACTATCTTCTGAATGGCATAATCTTTGTTATGCAGTGGTTTCTGTGCTTTGTCTCAAAATGTTGCTTGACATCCGCAAACATTTTATAAAGCACAAACCCAGTAGTTTGTATTAGAAGTTGATGGATCTGAGTTTTTCTATGGCCGATGCAGATATATAGAATTCAAGGTCAGCCGAGGCCTGATTTTTGTTTTGTTTTGTTTTGTTTTTATATTTTTGGGAGGTTGATATTTGATCATTTTCCCCATCAGCCCAATTCTACACAATCATACATCTGTTGAACACATTTTAAACAAAAGTATAAAGTATAAAAGTAATAATAATAATAATAATAATAATAATAATAATAATAATAATAATAATAATAATAATAATAATAATAATAATAATAAGGTTACTTGTCAGACACAGTTTCAAGCCAAATGGTTATAATCTAGTAATAGCAAAAAAAAACTTCACACAACCTGTAATGCAAGGACTACACAAGCCACCAGCGATTAAGTTGTGAAAGCCTGACCCAGGTATGTTTAATAAGGAAAGCTGACTGCACTAAACTGTGTATATTTTCCAAGATATGTCAACAAACTGTTCTATTTTCCCCTTTATTTATAAACGTCATTGATAGCATTATTGTTGTTTGCATAACCACACATTTAAGTGTTTAGTTTTCTTCAAAATCGGCCTCAGCATTTTTGTCTTTAAGCATGATGATGTACATCAATATAGTCTTAATAATTTTTTATTAATAATATTTTTGCTCCATAGCTGATGGTTTCCTTATTTAATGCTTGCTAATTGTAGAGTACAGGGTTAGGCTACTGTGTTTGCATTAAGCTGACTGTAGTCTACTGTGTTAGCGGTAAGATGACTGTAGTCTACTGTGTTAGCGGTAAGATAACTGTAGTCTACTGTGTTAGCGGTAAGATGACTGTAGTCTACTGTGTTAGCGGTAAGATAACTGTAGTCTACTGTATTGCAGGTAAGCTGACTGTAGTCTACTGTGTTAGCGGTAAGATAACTGTAGTCTACTGTGTTAGCGGTAAGATGACTGTAGCCTACTGTGTTACCGGTAAGATAACTGTAGTCTACTGTATTGCAGGTAAGCTGACTGTAGTCTACTGTGTTAGCCATAAGCTGACTGTAGGCTACTCTGTTAGCGGGAAGCTAACTGCAGTTGCCGGTAGAGGGGAGGTTTCAAGCATGTTCCACAGCAGCAACAAAGTGCTGGACCTAAATGCGCATATCTATTAATGGGTCTTAATATGCGCCAACATCGGCCGATGCCGATTATGTAATAATGGCCAAATATCGGCCTTATTAATCGGCCAGACCGATAATCAGACAGATAGCATAGTGTGTGATGGATAGTGACGTGTGGGGAATGTATGATGTATGTATGAGTATTTTCTCTTTGGTGTATCACACACTTATACACAGTGCTAATTTAGTACTACTAATTGAATTCTACTTTTACATACTAAATTATATGTAGTATGTGGCTTGGGACGCAGTGAAAGGGAAAGAACAATTAAAGACAGTGTGAGGAACAAAACACAAAGTGAGTCTCAATTGGGTGTCTTCAAAATACTTTCAATATATTTTATCCAACTATACAGCCATCTTACTTCCTGAACAAGAACTAGGCGCAGTATTTTATTCTAAAATAGTAGGAAGTAATTTGAGATTCAGCCCCATTTTGAGAAAAGAGGCATGCAACACTTAGCCTGGTCGTAATAAGACAGGAAAGTGCATGAGCATACATAATAAACAGTATTTCTTGGTGTTTCCTGGCATCAGCACTAATAATATCATTATCGCTATTAGTAATAGAATTTTGTACTGTAAATTTTGAAATTGTGTACTTTCACATAATTTATGTTGTCATTTTCAAAAAAGCAACAAGCCACTTGAGGCGTGTCTAATAGCTCCCTAACACACATCTTCTAATGGCTTATTGCTTTAATAATGTTAATCATAACATTATCATAATATTTTTAAGCTGATTTCATCCACTAAAACTGTAATATTTACACAGCTTGCATTTTACAATTTGGTTTGTACCCCACTGTGTTCTGTATATATCCATTCACATAACGATATTTTGAATAGAAAACAAAATAATCATAATAATCATTGAAACAAATATGATGTCTTTAGAAATGTACACCTCTGTTACGCCATTTTTTTGTTTTGGTGTGATTTAGACCACTCTATGCTGTTGAGGCCTTTTTTTACTGTCCCCACTTTTAGTGCAACATAACATAAGCTGCTATCAGGACATTTCTGTTTATAATCTTCTCTGTGTTATCACTACTGTACCTAGTTTAAAAGGAACAAAAAGTGCTGTTTCATCCCTTTGCTGTGTAATCCTCTTGAAAATTTGATAGGGAACAGGTTTGATATTCTTCCACAGAGAAGAACCCGTAAGGCTGCGTTTTTTTTTTCCTGCGAGGTGAATCCCCCCTGCCGTTCGCCAAATTTGAATTTATTATGTTGATATGGGAGCTGGAGCTGAGAGGCAGCAGCCATCATTGTTTCATATCTTCTCAAGCTTTTTTCGTAGGGAGTCTCAAGGGATTGATGCTATCTTTAGACACATGTCTCTGTCCTTTTATTACACTAAGCTTTGCTGGGGTTGTAAATATAAAACTTTGTCATTGTGGAATTAAACTTCTTACAATAGATATGAAGTGTGCAGTGGTTTCAACAGAAGACTCAACATTCAACAGTCCCACCATGTGCTACTTACTCTCTGTGCATAATTTCAGTTTTTTTGTGTATGTGTATATTTTTGTTTATTAATGCCTACAAGATTTTACACTCAGTGTTCGCTGAATAAATAATCAGTGGGTGGGTGTTTGAATATTCCTAGAGCTTAATGTTATCAGAGTCAACCAGTTAAGGCCAAACCGTGGACTAAACATTGCCCCGGTTTACACATGGTCTCTTTTTGCTTTCGAAATTCTAATATACTATTTATACAGTAATGCAGTATTCTCAAACAGTTAGCATTTGCTAACCTGTATATATTTTGGGGGGGGTAACGGGTCATAGTCTCATTTCATTACTGGTTACATTAGTAATTTTAAGCTAGTAAAGCCAACATGCTAAAAGCTAAATTGATAACTATGGTTATGCTAAAGGAGTTTTAAGTTTAATTCTAGTTAAAATACTGGTTCAGTATTCAAAATCGTCTATGCATTATTTATTTTCAACACCTTTTATTTTTTTGGAATGAAACTCTTCATATGTTATCCAAGAACTTTTACAAAACTGTGAAACGATGAAAAGACCCCCACTGCTGTAAGGTCATATCATGCAATCAATTGCAATATCTGCCTGGCAGGAAGTGGGTCTTCTGTGGTGCTCCCAGGAGAAGTTCTGCCATGGATGGGGGGTTGATGGCTATGAGTGATGCAGTGTGCACCTGTGTTCTACTCCCTCACCCCAGCTCTCATTACTTTTGCGCTGTGGGTATCGCTGCTGAAGCTTCAAACCGCAGCTGTGTGCTGCACTGCATGTTGAATTGCATGTTCAGGATATCCTACCTGAATGCTGTCATGCATGCTCTCTGTGAGTGACATGTTTTTTAAAGTGCGGCACAGTTGGATTAGCAGTTGTTTTGAATGAAACAGCTTACTCCACTCCAGCACTCTTTCTTTCGGGATTATATTCCATGATCATTGTGTGTGTGTGTGTGTGTGTGTGTGTGTGTGTATAGTGGGGAAAATGATAATTTGATCACCTGCTGAATTTTTAAGTTAATGACTTACAAAAAAAAGCTACAAAATGGGTTTCTCCAACCAGTACTAAGTCATATATTGATTTTTGGTTGATACTCTGTCTGTCTCCATAAAAATGAAACTACCTCAAAATTTTGAGACTTTATTATTTATTTTTATTTAAAAAAAAATTATTTATTTATTTATTTCCCCCATTGTATATTTAAAAAAAAATTCTGTTAGTCAGATGCATACATGCAAATAAGCCCTTTAAAGCTTAATAAACCTACACAAGTTTCTATAGCAATTAAGTTTTCATTAGTACTGTGCGCCAAAGCTGGCGTGTTGTTCTTGTGGTTCGAGTTTGCGGGTTTGCATTGTGATTATGAAGTATGGTAACTACATGTCAGGTATTCTCACAGCTATTAGTTCTATGACAACTGAAGAGACTTATCTTAACATTGTTGCTGGCATATGAGATTTTACCAGCCCTCACCCTGACCACGTCACTGAATTTTCAGACATTCCACAACTGCAGGCTGACGTCACCCAGAGCTAAAAGCATGTTTGGTACTTCAGGAACAAAAGTAAAGCCATCAACTGGTCCTGGGCGAGCCTGCTTTGTTTAACATCACATTCCAGAACGGCATGTTGCTCTTGCACACCAAACCTGTTGCTGAATCTGAGGAGCAAATAACACTACGTCATTGGAGTCTGATTGCGTCACAGGCCTAAGAAGGCTGCCTTAGTTACTTCGAGCTCACAGATGTTTCCTTAATCAAATGTAAATGCTGAAGTGACATGTGTATTTAACTGAAGTGACAATAAATAGATTCACCAGGTCCAGTAGACTGTGTACAGAAGCATATTCCAAACATAGACACACGTTCTTTTTACTGTAAACGTTACTGTGTATGTTATTCTTATGAACACCAGCGTGGTGTTGATTGACACTGTAGAATAAACGCTATAGAATAAATCATGTTTGTTATGGCTAAAGGCTACCTAAGGTAGCCGGTGTGTTGTTGTTGTTTGGTCTCAGTTTGAAGACTCTGCAACAGTGAGTGTGGGGCGTCCAGCAGCTGCTGCATCCCGCAGGGAGCAGGAAGAGGGGTCTACATCCATGTTTTTCTCCCAGGCTGTAACTTCTGTGTTCCGGACCCACAAGAGGGATGTGGCCATTCCCAACGTCCTCTAAGGCTGAGGAAGGGAGGTGACCTAAGATGTGGTCTGCTTGACCTCCTAGTGAGAACCAAACCAGGCTGAGTCAACTATGCTGATTTTCTGGGTTGACTTCATCACTTTAGCTCCATTCTGTTACCTAAATGCTGCAACAGCACTGTTTTAATTAGCTTTTGCTCCAATTTTTGCCTCTCTGGGGAAACAACGTAAGAAAATCAATTAATGCCCAATAGCTTGTGCTTAGAGAAGAACAATTTCTGTTTACGCAGGACTGAAGAAATTAGCTGCTTGTCTGTTTAGAATGTAGTATGCTAAATGATGGCCTTTTGGATGGAGTTGTCCCTCCCTAACCCCAAACACATGTCTGATCTGACACCGAAAGCTGCTGATATGGGCTTGGCACAGACACTATGTCACTTTTGACTGCCAGGGAGTTTTAAATGACCCTAATCCCTTCAATTTGCGAAGATGTAATTCCTGTAATGTATGACCCTAGTGATTTGCCCAGGGCTCCTGGAGCATGTTCCATTTTTCCACTGTCTGCACTGCACTGATAATTGGATGCACACATAAAATCTGGACCTGAACAGGAGTTTTTGCTGAAAGATAAACTGATTGCAGTCATTTGAACACTACAATAGGGGTTGCTAAGATTAGTAAACTAACATACCCATTTTTCAGCTTGGCAAGATAAAAGCGTAAAAAACAGCGGCAGAAGAAATATTGCATGTCAAGTAGGAAACTTTTGCTAAACAAAATTCCAAAGAACTACATTGGTGAGAAAATACCAAATGAGGTGAAACCAGTTCCCGTACAAGCCATATAAAACCGTGCTGACATAGATACTTCTAAACCAGACTATTCTTTTTGAGGACCGTCTGCTTCGCAAAGGGAACCCTGTTTAGGTAACTGCAAACTGACCTGATCTGTAACACATTTAGCGTCTCTACCTGCATCTGGATCCACAATCTCTTCGGCAGTGAACCCCACTATGCCTTACTTTCCTAATCTAGTATTGTAAGTTATTTATACTCCACGTCCTGTGTAGTGCCAATGTTTTCTTGCTCCTTTGGAATTTAGTTTTTTCTTTGCATTTTCTCTTTGATTCCCTTTTTTACATTTAGATTAGCCATTAGCCTTAGCATAGCCTTAAGCCTTTGCCATGTTAACTTATTTTTACCTTGTGATTAGCCATAACGTCTAAGCACTTTTACGTCTTTGCTTTTTCTACATATGCTGCTAGTTCATGCTAGCCTATGGCCTGATTTTAGCATTAAATGTTAACTTTTTTGCTGTTAGTGTGAAAGGGAACATTCTTACATTTGCAGTGCTATATCAGGTGACCTTTGTTACCTTTTTTGTTGACTATACTTGAATCACAAGTCAATTGGTAAAAATGCCTGTGGTTATGTATGATTGCTCCAGCTCTAGATATTCTGCAGTTTTTGCTTAATGGTACAAAGTTATTTTAATAGATTCTGGTCTGTAAAAAGGAGCGGTTTGTTTCCTCTCATTAAAGGCCACCCGATGCTATTAGGTTTCTGTGTGCTGTAGCCTGAGCATTGACTTTACTCTCATCGAACACAGATCAGTATGCGAAAGGGTCAGCCGCGGCCATCCATCAATAGGTTTCCGCGACCCTACACCGGTGGTCAGAAGCTCAGTGAGATACAGGCGGATGTATGAGGCGAGTAGGTTCGGGGGCCAATACGGCGCATCTGACCTCTGCCTTGTAAGGACAAGAAATGAAAGGCAGTACAGGGAGGTATCAGCTTTACTGGCATGACATCAGCCTCCCTATGGCCTCAAACAGGCACTGGTGTTTTTTGAGCCAGGGAAAACATGACGACACTCCCTTTGGGAAAAAAGGGCCACAATTACAAAATCACAGTGCAGAAACTTCAACAATGAGAAGTGCTCTTGACGGACACATTTTGCAGCGCATTCAAATGCTTCCGATTACAGAAAAATGGGTCAGTGTGCAAATGCAGACAGTGGAGGTGGAAGATGAACCCTTAAACTAGAGGCTCTTTTATTTAGGAACTACTATGAATAAATCTGATTCTGCTATGAAACAAGGGACTTATTTAAATAGTTATGGGAGCAGTTGACCGTTAGGCCCACATACAAGCCTTTGTAGTTTATTAATCACTGATCATAATTGATTGAATTGATCTAATGAAATGTAGAGATAAGCAAAACAGGTTTTCAGGTCACTCCTATCTAACATTCTGTGTCTCTGTACATAAGTGTGGCAGTTCATCTATTCATCAACCACTCCCATAACATCTTTCTCCTGCATCCTTACCCTCTATGACATGCTTTGCTGATCCAGTTGAAACAGTAAACTGGGGCTTGCTGGTATCTCAGCTGTTCTTGTTGCCGTACTTGGCCTGGTCCTCTCACTCTCTGGGCCCTTATCTGTCGTGCTGTCCTTCCCTGGCTCTTTGCTGAGCTCTTGACAGTACTACAGCTGCCTCTATGGCTCTGACTTGGCCCAAAAGGAGAGTGTTGTGGTGGGGGCGAGCAGACCAGCGACAGGCTATCCAGGGACAATTGACCTCTTCATGCACAGAGGCATACTTTCATGGCAACTGTTAAAGATATGTGTGTGTCTGTTGCAATGAATCCCACGTTTGTAAAATTGGTAAAAGGCTGCACCTTCAGTGTGTGGGCCTGAACTCACCTGGATATTTTTTGATTCCTGAACAAATATAGTCTACACAACCAAATCAGAACAAGGATCAGCGTATTTGCATGGATATACAAAAGGCTGCTTATAAAAATACTGTGTCCGAGACTTTGTGTGTGTCCCAACATTTTTCTCCACTCTAGATACATTCAACTCACATTAGAGCTTAGACCAGGCCTAAAATATGAAGCCCAGCGCGAGCCTGTGCACTTGTGTGAGCCCAGGACATATTAACTGTAACTGCCTGAGCTCGATTTAAATCCGTTTTTTTTTTATACGTGGGCCATTATAACTCACGCTCTGAACTGTGGGTGTGTTCCTAAACTGACACTCCGAGCTCCGAGCAACTCAAATGCTGGATCATGGCCTGGTCCAACCCGAGGGTAGTGCCAGGTAATATTGGGCCTGGTTTGGGTTCGGGTGTGTCAATGGACAAATGTATTGGGACATAATGTCGTTCAGCTCTAAGGTCCGAGCGTCCTTTACTTTCTTCTCCCCTCCCTTTCGTAAAGCAAGTAATGTCTTGTCTCATTTTAGTCAACGAAAATGAAGAAACAGTTTAGCACAGTTTGTAAACCACATTTAATCTTGTTCTTTTTCGGCAACAATACTACATTATATATTTTGTTTCGTTATCGTCACATGACCAGCAATAACATTGCATCTCGTCTCGTTTTTGTCACGTGAAAAATGTTCGTTGGCGAGATATTTTGTCATAATTTTCACATTGATTAGTATTGACAAATGTGGTGTTGATCAGATTTGGAATTGGTTAGAAACCCAGATTAAACTGGTCTTGAAATTTCAACTGTTTACACCATAATTGGCATTTATTCTGTCTCAGATTTGTGTAGTTTTTTTTTTGGTTGTTGTTTTTTTGTGTGATCAAGCTATGGTTGGGGCACATACAACCTGTAAAAGCCCAGCAGCTTAGCATTTTAATTTGGTAGTATAATGTTAAACATTGAATTGCAACAGACATTTAGGTATTTTAATAAATCTGTAAATGAAACATGTATTTTAATAGAAATAAGTGCTCTGTAATGTATAATTGAATTGAAAATAGTTTTTGCGAGTTTTCTGAAAAGCTTGTCAACCTAACAATAAATAGATGTGAAAGGGTCTAACAGCCTTCCTCTCATTTGGGCTGTGTTACAAGGCTTTTTACCACACTTTATATAGTGTATCCCTGGGTCTGTTTTCTCTGTCATGTGTGTCATACACTCTGAGGTTTTGTAAATGTTCTGTAATTCATATCTGGGTAAGTCCTTCAATCGCTCGCACAACTGCAGTTACATGCTCTTAGTAAATGTGTTCTTTGTATTCAAGGTCATTGTGTTCATTGTATCCAATCTGTTTTTGCTTCCGCCAGCTGCTGTTCATGGTTGCTGGACCCAAGGAGACCATGCACTAAATTCTACAGTTTCTGTGCAGAAACATGGATGTTTAATTGACGAAGGGGTGTGTAGATCCTTTTTCAAGGTTTCAGTGTGCGCAGGTTTAGAGCAGTGCGTTTTCTAAGGAAGAGCCTCCATTGAAGGCCGCATTGCATAAACAGAAACAGATGTTTATGTAAGAACACATCTATATTTTAAAATTAAAATTGTTACTCATCTGCTGCACTGAATGGAAGCAGAAAAAAAGACGAGACTTCAGAGCTCTTTTCAAATCCTCTCTGTATGCTGCGATGACACTTATCCTCCTTTCTGTATCTTTTCTAGTTTTTCATCAGGCAGTGCAAAATTGCCTGTGGTTTCAACCATCCAAAAACTTAACACCAAATTCAAAACCAAGTGAACCCTGAATGAATTATACTTATACTTATAATTATTTTAGCTTTTTGAGGCTGTAATGGACCAACTGGGTTGGTTAGATTTGCCAGTTGTTTTCTTTTTTTGTGGTTGTGGCCTGAGGAAATTGAAGGGTACAGGGCAATTTTTGTTTTTGTTTAGCTGCCCCAATGAGCCTTGATGGAGTGGTTGTGGCTAGAACTGCTGCCAGTCTGTTTTGTCAAATCCAGAAGGTCAATAATCCTCTGCACAAAAGGCTATTATTATTATTATTATTATTATTATAAAAAGAAGAAGAAGAAGAAGAAGAAGAAGAAGAAGAAGAAGAAGAATTGAAAATGTTCTTAGTCACATTCATTTTTTTTATCATTCTCTATTTAAATAACAGGATCCGCCCAGTTAGGTAGGGATTACACCAGCCATGTGTTACTGTATGAATTATTTGATTTCCTGTAGCTTTGTGTCTTAAATCCAGGCAGAGCACAACTTTGATGCTGCCACATTCCAGAAGAACATCAGTAGGTTGCATAGGCCCAAATCTTAGGGTTAACAAACATGAGGGAACACTGAGATCAGCAAAATCATCAGACTGGTTCTCAATTGTGGGCTTGCAAGTGAAATGCCAAAGCAGGTACACATAAACTCTAGCTGCAATGTGTGTCTGGTCTCTGAAAGAGTGAACTAAAATGGACAAGGACTATCTAAACAAGTGTAATCCTTACCTGAGAGAATTAATTCTGAGGTACAACCTTGGAAAAGACTGGTTAGCTTAACATTCTACTGTTGTATTTCTGTCATTGGATATCAATCTTTTATCTGATACCCCATTTGTGTGCATCTGGTGAGAGATTATTGTGCATCAATTTTTCTATAAAAAAAACCTCATCAGTTCACAACCTTTCCTAGTTTGTGAGTCACAGGCTTCTGCGCTGCCTGGGTTGCATAAACCTTTTATATAATGTAGCATTGTGGAACATAGCCACTATGAAGAGGATAGAAATGTCATAAAGGGAAGAGCATAGTATCAAATATTTATACTAAGCCATTTGAAGGTTTTCCTGTAAAAAGCAGAAGTACCCACCAATAAGAGGGAGGGCAAAACTGCTGTAGAGTTACAAAAATAAAGCCTTTGCTCTGTGTCTGAACGAAGGGAAATAGCTCTGTCCTCTGATTTAACCACACCGGGTGTTTTTTTTCCAGTACAGTATATCTTCTCAGGCAGAGACGGGGCATGATTCTAGTAGAGATTTCTAGTACCTCATATGCATGGCTGTGTCATCTTTGTGTTCTGTGATGTGTCTGTGTGTGTTTGTGTGTGCGTGTGTGGTTCTGAGGCGCATTAACGCGTGGCATCTCTAATATCCTCATGTGCTTCGTTCCCTCAGGAGGAAGATGTCGATTCATCTGTGCTGTTTACCATTTCAGAGTTGGGATCTGGGCAACATCAAAAGGCTGCCATGCCACTTAACACAGCTCACAGGCTGCCTTTGGGGGCAGGGGGGGGGGGGGGGGGGGGGTTGGGGGGGAGCTGGCACTTTTCAAACCTTCAGTGGGATTCCTT
>JBBKCR010000018.1:920750-931665 GCA_037577295.1 Ladigesia roloffi
CTGCTCTCTATATTGCCTTCTCAATCAAAAAAGTGATTCAGTTGAACTGCAAAACAGGAGTGTGGGTTGGCTTTCTCCGCTGTCAGCCATTGTCCTTTGGGCTGCAACATCAGGACATTTCTTTGTCAGTATGTGGGTGTGTGCTCCATACTGTCCTGCTCTGCAGGTGAAATGAAGCGCCAGCCTGGGTCAGCAGCCTTGTGCATGCTGAGCAGCAGTCAGGCAGAACAATGTCACAGAATAGCTGAACTTTTCCTGCTTAGCTGCTGAAATGTCCATCTCCAGCGCTCAAGCCCAGCCCTCAATTTACATCTCAACACATTTATCAGAGCCCAGTGGGACCTGACAATTCAGACATCGCATCTTAAAACTGTGTCCGAGTCAGGTCATGTTTAGATTTGTAATTTAATATCAGAATCTTCTTGTCTCCCAGCTTTGGTAGATGTGGGTTTTCACCTGTTGGCATATGAGAGTCAATCTTTTCAAATGTATACAATTTAAATAGTGTATTAGAATAAAGTTGCAACAGTCTAAATTCTGGTTCTGACTAAACTGTCAGATTGCGACAGAATGCTGCGCTACAGTCAGGTTCAGACAGCATTTTGTGAGGCTGTTTTCTCCTTTAGGGAGAATTTTGTCAGATTGTGATTGGGTTTAGGGAGAACTTTGTTAGGCTGTTGTCGGGTTTACAGAGATTTTTGTCAGCTGTGTTAGTCAAATTTATTTCACAGGATTTAAAGAATTTTGAGCCGTTTAGTTTGGTCTAAAATATGTTGATTGCAGCAGAGCTTAGAGCTAAACTTCAGAACAATATCCCCTCTGGTTTGAATACGTGCTGCTGGATCATTTGGAGTGTGCCATGGTGTGTGCTGCGCTGTGCGGATCGGTTTGTCATTGCCAAGGCTGTGTGCAGTTGCAGTAAGAACAGGCATGGAGAGAGCAAGACTAATGACAGCTGGGAGGGAGCTGGTCTCACTGGGTGTGGGGATAAAGAGGCAAACAGTGCATGCTGCTGTCTCGCCATGCTCAGCTTACTGCTCTCTTAGGACCACTCAGGTACACAACCCACCTCACCACCACTCTACAATCCATTGCCTTAGCCAGAACTGGTGCCTTTATCATACCTCCTCTCCAGGGGCTAACAGAAAGGACAAATCTACCTGTAGCTATTCTGTTTGGGCGGAATAGCTCTGTCTCTTCAACATTTCAATAAGCATTGTGTGGCTGTCGTATACAATGCAGTTTAAAGGTATTTAGACAGTGACACCGTTTGGCTCTATACTCCAGCACACTAGATTTTGAATGAAAAAGTGTGGCTGGGTTTCTTAATCTGCAGGCTTATAAAGCTTTTATCCAATATGTAAGCTGTGTAGTTATGAAAGTGAGTATTTGAAGTTAAATATGTGGTTGCTTTGCGCTCAGCCCTCACCCTGCTACTCTGAATACAATTTCCCTTTTTGCAGCTCAAACTGCTTGGGCTATTGCCACACACCCTCAAAACAACCCACAGATTCAGCTCATTATAATGGAATTGTATGGATTCAACATGATAAAAATACAAATTCTACCCCCAACAAGGTCACAAAGGTCTGTTTGAAGTCCAGTTAATATTTTTTATATTTTGCAATTGTGGGTAACCAACTTTGAGACCTGTTGCATCCCCATTAGCACCTCCTTTTCCCATATCCCTATGTTATGTGGACCATATATATATATAATGATCCCCTGAACTGGTGGAACATTCTATAAAACAGTTGTGATTTCTATATACATTTAGTCCAATATTGGTGTTTAACCTCATACTCATATGTCCATGTCAGATCTAATGTGCTGGAATACAGAGCCAAACCATCAAAACCTGTGCCCGTTTTTTTTTTTTACACAGTATCCATAGTGCGACTGTAATATCCAAAAAGTTTCTGACTTTGATTGCTCTCTGGGACCATTTGTGTATACTTTGGATAATGAATCGCTATAAATTCCCATAAATTAAATGAAGAGAAATAAGATATGATTTGTGTTGTGTTGGAGGACATAATTGGGCGCTGTAATCACCTGTAATGTGGGACATGTGACATTACTCCCACTCCACTGGCGCTGACCCAGGGGCTGTGTGCTTTCAGAGACACTGTATAGCTCATTGGATTATATTGCATTATACCATTCGAAATGAGGCTTGCCGCAAGCTGTGACCAATTAAAGTTGAACAAAGCCAGCTCATCTGCTCAGCTCTGCTTAGTAGGTCAGTGAAATTGGCGGAAGTGAGCACACACATGCACACACACTCGCACACATACACACACACACACACACACACACACACACACTTCAACTCCTTTTAGCTCAAGGCACTGCTTCTCTGAGCTGCAGTTTGGCATCTTTGTACGTTTTGCCATGTGCAGTGCCATCCTGCTCTATGTAAGAGCACATTACCACACTTCCATCCTGCTTAGCTGCTGAAATGTCCATATCCAGCACTAAAGCCCAGCCCTCAATTTATATCTCAACACATTTATCAGAACCCAGTGGGACCTGACAATTCAGACATCGCATCTTAAAACTGTGTCCGACTTAAAACTGTGTATAGATTTGTAATTAATATCAGAATCTTCCTGTCTCCCAGCTTCGGTGGATGTGGGCTTTCACCTGTTTATCCTTTATCCTTGCTGTACGTTTGTTAGCCTTTTTGAAACTGATTACTATTTGTACATTACCACGCTTCTGCATGCTTACAACCTCTTATTTTCAAATCATATACACAGTTCTGGCCTTTGCATCAACATACATGACATGTTAAACTGGAGGGTGTCAAGGAACCAAGATCCTTCTCTCACAAAACATTATGTGGTTAAGAGAAGGCTGCTGAATTGGACTACACATTATAAACAAAATACTGGAATTATGGCTGAATATTGTTTTTGTGATACTCGGCTAGTGGTGAAAGTGCTCACAATACACAGTAACATATATTGTTATTGGTTAGAGAGGAGTGCGGATTAAGTGGTTACAGGAAATGAGTGAGTTAGTGGTTAGAGGCCACGTTCTATGCTGTGGACAATTAGTATTGCCATGGCCAATATTTGATACTGTTTAACTATCAATATACTGTGCGTGCCTACTCTGCACTATGCACCACACATGATCAGTTTTGCTGTATGTAGTATAAGTATAACCAAAATGGTCCTTCCCAGCAGAGCCTGAAGCATGACAATAGGTCATCTCTGTATGGCTTGGGTTACTACAGGAGTGATGCATGAGTTGCTGTAGTGCACCAGAAGGCTCGTGTTACAGCAGCAGCAGATACAGGACAGAGTGATGAGGGAGAGCAGCTCAGAAGGATTGGAGCTGCTGTTTCACTAATGACACTGATTCCACAGGCTGAGGAGCCACTGCTGTGCTCTAGCAGCTGACCCGTTTAACCTGAGAATGGCTGCTGTACAATCACCTGATGTATTTCCACCATCACGCAACCAGTTTTAATCATTTTGATTAAACTTTTCAACACTTTGAATTTCATCTTATTTCTCTTAGCCTAACCCTAACCCGAACCCTTTATTACACACAGCCAAAGGAATTTCACAAAAGGTCGGTAAACAATTACTCCAGGCAAATTTTTCTAGATTTTTCCTCAATATGGAGCTTTTCTCCATTCAAAAATATGTTATTCTTGCTCTCCCAGTGAGAGGACCCCCTGACCAGGAACAGAACATTTGAAATCCACTTTTTTTGGCTATAAATAATGCAGAATTTTGATTGCAAGGTCATGACAGCGCACTGCAAACCTCAACATGATGTGGTTTCATTGGCTTTGGAAGAAACTATAAAAGAGGTTGGAGGGTGAAAACACCACATCTGTTTTTTCCAAACTGCCAATAATTACCCACTTTGGAATGTTAACCTCTTGGAACTCAATGTTATTTTTAATCTTGAGTTATAACACTTTTGATCATTGAAAAGAATTAATCTAGCCAACGTTTCTGAATTTTCTAAGCATTGCCACTCTTATCTACCAGGTGACCTTCACGAAGAGGAAGTTTGGCTTGATGAAGAAGGCCTATGAGCTGAGTGTCCTGTGCGACTGTGAGATTGCTCTGATCATATTCAACAGCTCCAACAAACTCTTTCAGTACGCCAGCACCGACATGGACAAAGTCCTGCTCAAATACACAGAGTACAACGAGCCCCATGAGAGCAGGACCAACTCCGACATTGTGGAGGTGAGTGGGGTTTTTCACTGCTGTATGTAGAGCGACTAATAGCAACTTCAGAGGAGCCCAAATGGAAATGTGTGTGAGGATGTGGTTCATCTGCTGTTCTCAGGTTGACTAAATATTTGATTCAATTTTCAGATACAGTACTAAACTATTCCAACTCTTTATGAGAACATGTATTTTAGAGTGTAGCTGTCACATGAATGTCTGATTGCTTCAAATGCAGAATTGTTTGCTTGCAAACCCAGATAAATTGTTTTTTACCTCTGCAAAATAGATCTAATTCAGTATATGCTAATATAGCCTCAGTATTATCGTGAGAAGTAGCCTTGTGCACTCAGTATGCTATAGGGAAATTTTATTGATAAGAATAGAATTTGCCTGTTCATTGGTCAGTTTAATTTTCTCAGGGAATATATGTGCTGTCCAGACTAGTTTTATAACAATAAATATTATGCAGTATTTTAAATATTATGCAATTTTTTAGAACCATGAATGTTAATTTCCAAGGGTTTTTTTCAGTCAGATCAGAAATGGGGATAAAATAATGGTGACTCCACTCTCTCAAAGAAATTGTACAATGACTTATGAGCAGAAAGATGGCTTTATTGTTTAAATGCAGCCTTAGAGCCACAATTGGTACTAGCCATAAAGTTTCCAAAATGGACAACATACAGGCGTAAAGAGGCCATGTGCCGTCTGACTGGTGGATAACCGTTTCCGTCTCATCCTTATTGTGATAGAGCTCCAGGACGTCTGCAGGACCTGATAAAGTTGTGCTCAGCTTCAGTCGGGCAACTGACAAAGAGCACAGGTCACGAAGCAGCTCCCCTGTTGCCAAGCATGCAGTATGGAGGCTTTAGTTCCTCTAATTCTTTTTCACCTCTTTATTTCTAATACATTTATTTATTTCCTAATGTGTATAGTGTAGGTGTTTCATGCAAGAGTGTTTACTCACGACAAGCCGACCCAGCTGGTCTTCAGATTGCAGAATGCAAACCATAAGCATTCTACAGTAGTGCTTATTACAGAGGGGTAGATTTGCCAAGTGTGCACTGTCCTCATTTGTCAAAGCAACATTCCAGTTTTGTAGGCCAAGACCATTGGCGAGTGGAGAACAGGGCCGAGTGTGGCTTCCAAATTTTCCCTTTGACGCAGTTGAGGTTTCTTGCAGTCCCTGAAAATCCCTCCTCTGTAGCTAACGTCTACACCTTCGGACTAAATGAAAAGCAAACATGCCGATGCAGTAACGATAATAACAATAGAAAGGGGCTTGTTTGTTTTGTAAACCGATCACTAAGTCAGACATATTCATTCTTTTCCCAGCTCTGGCTGGAACATTTTTATTAAGCACTTTCAACCTCAGCCCAGGTTTCCCACACAGCCGTAGCGTATTCTTGATTCCTTTGGCCCAGGTCGCCTCAAACACACTTTGTTCTTGGACCTGTATTTGTCAACGAGAACTTAATAGCTCAATAATGTGACGTAGGAAGGCCTGTGATCCTAACTAAAAGCGTTTCACTTAAAGAGAGAGGGGCTAAAATGACATGAAAGGAGTCAGCTGTAGCAGTGTTATCTTTTATTTATGCTGCTGCTGCTGCTAGTGAATTACCTGCTCGGCAGAGCTGCAAAAGAACTCAAGCTGTCTTCAAGGCTTTGGTGTTCCATCAGGGGCCTTCTGCTGGCCAGGCCCTCCGCAGCATAGTGCAGGCCCTCACCTGCATTAAAAATGAATAGGCCCACTCTTCTCTCCTTATGTAACTGCCACACCATTACAGTCTTGCCTTTTCTTTAACTGTCTCTTTCTTTTCCCTTTTGAGGAAGATTCTGCAAAACCATGCTAAGAACACATTTAATACAGCAGTTAGAGGTAAAATCTAATTTACTGTTCCCCCCCTTACTCCAAATCTTCCAAAGCATGATAAGCACATATCTAAAACCCAATCATTGGGGACCTTGGCATCAGGGATGGTACCCCTAGGCTCATCTGCGGCTGCTCTTGAACATCCCATTCTTCTACAAGTGCTATTATATGGAGATTAAGTTCAGGGTGCATGAAAGTATATCTGTGTCAAAAGTGTGCAAACCTTCAGGTAGCTGTCACTGCTTTTGGACGTTCAGTTTAGGTAACTGATAATAAAAGCTTAATTTTTATTCACCAAAGGGCAATATCCCACATTGTAGGTGCACTGGAGCTATAGGTTGATATCCTCTGTGGCTGATGGAGTGGCATTTAAAGCAAACACAAATGGTCAAAGTGTCAAACAGTGAGACCAAACGCACAAGCCAGTGGCACTGGACAGCTCTTTCCCACGTCAGCCCCGCAACAGCTCCAAGGGAGCCTGGCCCAATGCACGAAAGCGACCAACAAAGCGGCCCTTGTCCCTGCTCAGCAGGCCTGCATCTGTGCATGGCCATCCAGATCCCCCTCAGCCTTGCTGCCTTTGTGCCCAGGGTTCAGAAGTGGAGAAGCAGAGCAGAAGTAAGCCACCTAAAGCCCACACTCTCTTTTCCCAGCCCAGGGCACACACAGCATCAAACCATGCTGCTACCAAGGAACAGGGTCATAAAGTAATCCAGGCCTTCCGACAGCAGGGGTGATAGCTTCGATTGTGGCTGTGATATGTACACGTAACTCCTTAAGACTCCATTAACGTGATACATGGAGCCGTGTAAGAGTATTGGTTTACATTGATTAGGCCATAAGATAGCAGCACTTTTTATACTGACTAAATGTTTTAAAGAACACCAGCAAGACTTCAGAATAATGTTACAATCTGACTTTATCATGTGTTCTATTTGATCATTCATTTACATAGATATGGTTCTGTCTTTTTATGTCTTAATGTACTTGATTGTTAATATCACACCTGTCTACTTTGCCTACTTCAAACTGTAGTTTTTTTTCTGTCTGTCCCAACTCACAAGATCTACTGCATTCTTGCCTGCACTTGCCAACCTCACCTCATACACACTTACATCGGCCTACTTATGGCCCCTGCCCGCATGTAGCCTTTGTGATCCACATCACGTAGAACATGCCCACCTTAAAACATGGTGCAACAGCTCCAGCTGCAAACACAAATGTTTGAAAGTTGGAAAATATACTTACAAAATGGCTCATGGCGTCAAACATTGAATGCCCCATTATATCAAGGTGTCGACAAGGCAAGCATGTGACAGCACAACTTGGTTTCACTATTCTTATCGTTATTTATCTATATCAGCATTATAACATTGGTTAATTACGCTACAAGTCAGCAAAATTTAATTAAGGCTAAAATATATTGTGTGCACGTTATTTAGTGTGTGGATAGCGTTACAATTTGTATTGGCAGGGGGGCGTGATGGCATGGTTTGCGTAATTATTGATAACACGTAACTGATTAATCAACATTATACTAGAAAAAACTGTAGTTAGCTAGCAGTTATTCCTATGCTGCTTTGCTTTTCTTCGTTTATGCTAGTGCTAGCTTAGCTGCAGTTGTTACGGTTGTTTGTACAATATGCTGCTCAGGTTGTTCGTGATGGTGATGATGATGAACAGGTGACAGTTAACCCAGAACCCTGAAGGCATGTCACAGGGTCATTGGAATTGCTCTTTTATTTTTAATAAAGAGCTTTGAAGAAATGTACAACACTGCAAGAAGAAGAGAAACCGCTTATGTCTGGCTGCTTGTGTAAAAACTGCAGGTTTGTTTCTCTTCGGAGTGTTCCAGTTTTGTGTAGCCACGCTATCCGATTTGGATATGCGCTTGGCTCATCCTAATGGACGTGAAAGGCTCTGAATGAGTATTTAATGGATGAATTCTCCCCGTTCCTCCCTCCCTCCCTTGCTTCCTCCCTCCCTCCCTTCTCTTCTGGTGAAATGTGCTTCACATGGAGGCACTTAGACTTACACTTATCTAAATTAAACAATTGCATTAAACTCCTAAACGCCACCCAAAACAGTTTGTGCTCTCATTTGCCCATTTTCTTTCACTCTGGGCTTCCATTGGGCGGCGAAGGCTTACTGTTCCACGTGAGATGCCAAATCAAAGGTCACATTCCTCCTCGCCGCCACCATCTGTAGATAAAGGCTTGGCCTTGTAGTGGGGCAGAACAGATGCCGCACTTTCCACAGATGGATGTAGTTTGATAACCAAGTGCGGGGCTATGGACTTCATCTCAAGCCGGGCTTCTTGCAGTTAGCACCAGAGCCCATACTCTGATTGCCAGGCAAGGGAGGGGTAGAGAAAGTCCACGTCTATGTGTGTGAGCCTTTCAGGATGCTTGTGTGCGTATGTGTGTGGCCTGCGCGCGGCAGTTCAACTTCAATAACACTCCAGGCGACAGGTGAAGCGTTGCGTGAAATCTCCCTTTGTGGATCCTGTCCACTTCTCCGTCTGATTAAAAGTGGCCGCGATCCCATCTGCGTCTCCCTTTTCAAAGGCCCGTGGTCTGAAGCAAACCCTTTTATTTACTGAATAGCAGCGCAGGGTTGATGGAGCGTTTCCTCCGAGGTTACAGCTCCCATTCAGGGATCTCACAGGGGTCTTAAAGGACCACTGGTGTTCTGCTATATCAGGTCTCCAGCAGCATGTTCTGTCCTTGCCTTCACCTTTCAGGCTGGCGGAGGAATATGTAAGAAAGTGTGCCTGAAAAAAGTGTGCTGAGATAGATGTTTGTTTAGAAATCCCTTTTTAATTACTCACTTCTGTAAGAATTTCTTTTTTTTTTTAACAGGAATAGCAGAAAAGTGTCAGGCTAAACTTAAGCATGCAGGTTGTGGTGATTTTTTTGCACTTTTTCATAACCATAATTAGTCAAGCAATAACATGAGCTTAGCAGAAGCGCTTAGATGCTGAATTACACAAACTGTAATATTTACAATTAGTGTGCTAGAAAGAAAATGCACCAGGGGAACAGAGGCTAATAAACGACAGTCAGAATCATAGACTGGTGTCTGCGGTCTCTCCACTCTGTCGAAAGACCCCTACAGTTCCTGTCCCTCTTCCTGTGTGTTTTCAAATTCAATTTTATTTGTGCTGCAAATGAAAAAGCTGCTGCAGGTAATTAAAATAATTCAATGATCCTCACTCTTCTTCCTCTCTGACTGGAGGTAATGAAATCTTCCCCGAGTCGCTCTAGGAGCTTACTCTCTTACTCCAAACACAGAGGCACAGTGTGCAGAAGACTCCTTGAAATCAGATATCAACTTCACAGTATGGATGTGGCGTCTACACATCCCCTGAAATACCCCACACCTACCCATGATCCCTCTGTGGTACTCCCCTCAGTGTTACAGTTCTGTGTTGGTAGATCATTCCCATTAATCAAATGATCATGCAACAGATTAGTAGGCACTGCATACTCGCTGGAGAGGTGAATTCCATCTAATATTTGTAAAACTGTTTTGTATAGCAAGTGCTTGCTTTGATTTGATGAACGATTAAGTGCAAAAGATAGAACTGGCATGCATACATGAATAATGCCGCTTGCCATTGAAAGTTATTCCTCTGACTATATGGAGTGTTTTGTAGCCTACTTTGACCATAAAGCAAAAGCGGCAAGTCCTGTAAGTTGCAAAAGAGAGCTAGCAGAGATAGCCGGTGTGTGACATTTAGGATTACTTTGGCTGGTGTTCCGCATCTTCTGTTGATTAGAGTAGTAAACAAATCAGAAGCAAATGCGGCATCTGTTTTCTGACGGTCATGTAATACCAGCTTTGTAACATGTGGTTTTGAGAAACAAATATTTTATTTCCACTGCAGAGCAAATATTCAAAAGCAGAGTTGTGTGTGAGTTAAAAATTGAAAATATAACTCACTCTAACTGACCTGCCTCACAGAATAATAGACGCTGAGTTATAGGAAACATCCTTTTTTTTCTGTTCAGCTTTCTAAGGTATTTTTCTGTCCCTTAAGGACGTTCTTTTGAGCACGTCTAATGGCGAAAAACTAAAATGAGCAAGATATGTAAATCTTGACCATTTAGAAATGCCAGCCTTCCCTTTCTCTTCCCTTCCATGAGATTCCAGTTTTGTTCCACGTGAATCGAACCATTGTCTTTGCACAAAGCATAGGAAAAAGGTCTCTCGGTCGCTTGGCTCGAGAGTATGAAGTTGAGCATTCGAGCTGGCATATAAGCAGTGCTGCATATTATACATATTCATTATAAAGCCATGCCAGCCCATAAAAGCTCAGCAATAATGAACTGGAATGACGAGTGAAGCTGCGAACGTGGCATTGCAAAGAATGGGTGTTTGGGGGAGGGTGGGAGGAGGAAGGAAACGGGTATGAGTTGTATGTCTGGGGTGGGGAGATATTTCTGATAAGGGAATCTCGTTCTTCGCCCTGGTCTCGAGGGAAGATGCGGGTGTGGGTAGGGATTATGGCTGATGTCATGTAGCCTCAGGGGATTTTTAAAAAATTTGACCACTGCTCATGAAGAGGCCGTGGCACTCCTGCTTAATTTCTGCAGAAATACCACAAGTGTTAGGTCAACTCAGCTCCTTTGGCCAGTGTGAACCCCATTATCCTGAGTGTCATTTAAGACATTCATTAATCTTCCATAAATGCATATCAGCACTGAAGATAAAGTAAGAGGAGGCATGAAATTGAGGATTTAATACCAATGTACATGCTTTTTGGTCATTTCTTTACAATAACATTTTTGAAGTCTGGCCCGTGCTTTTGTTTATTTTCACGATTAAAAACAAAAAT
>JBBKCR010000018.1:933301-959563 GCA_037577295.1 Ladigesia roloffi
GGGATAATTAGCAATTCCAGACTAGCATTCCAGCATCAAGATTATATATATATATATATATAAATTCTGTGTAGTTGATTACATACTACATCAGAGCAAGCTATTCATTTTTAAATTGTCTTTGTATCACTGTTTGTCTCCATTTCCCGACTATTAAATGAAAGACGGCTCCAGGGTGCTCCCCAAGCACAACGTGCTGTTAATGCCATAGCAATTACAAACCCATTTCTCTTTCAGTAGGTAGGGGTGGCAGTCTTAATAGGAGTATTATTTATATATCGCTGTTGGTTCAGCATTAGCCGCTAAGCTTATTTTCCAAACATTAGGGGGCTGGGTGTCTCAGAGGAGCCCTGTCTGGGCTCTTTCACTGACAGATCAGGCCCGGAGTGCTGCGGAGCTGTGATCCTGACATGCCTAGATAATGGAACCTTGTTTCGTGGAGGCCAGAGCTGGCACTATGAGGCCCTGTCACCACCCAACAGGCCCCCCATACTGTCCTTAAGCTCTTTAAGACTTGTGTCTGTCCAGTCATGTGGGGCACCCCTTGCTTTGTTCTGCTGACATAGAATATCCCTATTTTTATATTTCATTATTTATCAGTCGTTCAGTTCTAGGGAACTAATTGACAGTTTACCACAGTCAATAGTAAGTAATGAATTTGTACTCCTTTACTACACTTTTGTTAAAAAGCATAAATTGGAAGTTCATCACCCCAAAGGTGGCTGAAATATATAAATATTACTATACATGAGAGAAATAGATTCTATGATTTCTAGGAACTATGTGCAAGTCTGTAATTGTAGTTATACATCACAATAATATGTGTATTTCAGCTGCAAGTATTACACTTCCACTGTGTTTTTATTATTCATTTTATTTCTATTATCTGTATATATGTATTATTCTTATTTTAATAATTTGTATTATTTTTGTTCTTCAGTTCTCACTGGAAACAATAGAGATATGTTCTATAAATGTCCAACAGAGAATTGTAGGACTTTTTTCCATCAGTGTGTCTAGGTAGATAGATCTATGTGAACCCTCTCGTAGGTTACGTCTTCAGGTGCCGGATTATGGCCGGATTAATATCATGTAACATAAGTGTAAACAGGAAGTGAAGTCAGTCAAGTTTTGTTTTACTCTAGATTGGCCTGATATTGTTAGGAAAATTTTCACTGTAGGCCTTGACACCTTACTGACTGTGACCATGAGCCAGTATACAAGAAATTTATGTTAAAATGAAAGCTTCAATACATTAAATGTATTATAAATGGTGCCAGTTTAGCACTAAAATCCAGGATCCGAATGAGTTGCTATGATTTCATAATTATAACATAGCTGAATTTAGTCATGTACTGACTGAATAGTCATGTATGTAATGCTTTATATTTAGCCTAATCTTTATCTTCTGCCTGCAGGATACGGTGTAATATCTCAGGCTATCATTTTTCAATTTTGAAGATCTCCATGCTGCTAGCTTCTCTAATAGGAATGTTTAGATCCCATAAATGCTTTAGATTAAATGTGTAGTTTTTAATATTCAGAAATATTCAGAGATGTTTACCATTTTAGTTTGTGAGGACAGGAAGAATAATTTTGACTTAATTAATCACTAAATGAAAAAAAACAAAATACATGGTTAGCTGCATGCTGTGTAATGTGGACCTAACCCAAGCTGAAAGCTAGCTTCATTTGGATTTATGAAGGGCCAGGTTAGGCGTGTTGCATATTTATGAGGTGCCTTTAATTGAATCATGCAACAGCGTCGCATAAATGAGGTCACTCTGCGAGGTCGTCCCTGGCACGGTTTCAGCGAAAGGCCATTCTCCAGCTGAAAGAAGGGGCAATCGAGTCCTTCCTTGAGGTTCTGCTGGGCACACACAAGCACATGCACATCCACGCACACCCACTAACAGTGCTGCCACTGACTCCAGCGGTCCTGAGTCTGCCAGGATGAATCCAAAAGGGGTCAGGGGCTTAATTTGTGTTTGATATTCACAGATGACAACACGAAAATAAGGAGGGGGGGAAAAGATTACATTTTAATTGGCAAATGCTTAACTTAGTGGTTTGATTTTGGGGCTGGCCAGAGGCCAGGCTCCCTGTGTGATCTGCTAAAGCCTTGTTTGACATTTGAGATGGCTCATGGGTATGCATGGTTAGTTACACTGCTTGGCAAGGCCTGGGCTGCTCCCTGTAAGGATCAGACATGGCTCCCATGGCCTTAATGCAAAGGCAAAATATCAGCATTCCGTTGTGCTAAAAAAAAGGCCTTAGCCCCAGATTAAACACCACGTAGCTGACAATACATTCGCCGATTTCCATTTAAACTCATAAAAACATATCCTAGTATAATTGTGATTATGGCTGGATGATGAGGTATAACATATATTCCTAATAATAAAAAAAGAAATGAAAAAAAAAAAATAGAAATCAAGTAAAGGGTGAAAATAGCCCCCTGCCTCTACGTGAAAAAGTTTTATATTGCCCATTGCAACTGCAGCGCTATATAAAATGATGTCATAGTTTCTAGTTTTAGAAGTTGAAGCCAAAGCCTTCCACAAAGTTCTTTGTTCTTCATCAAGCTGGGCGAAAGAAGTTCTTGACATGATAATTTAAGCAATCTTAGCAGCCCCCTTTTTAACAGCTGTCAGTTTGATTCAGATATCACTTTGGCACTGTTTTTTTTTTTTTGGATGTAACAGTTATTAAAGCTTGTCTAATTTCCCTCATGATCTGTAACATTTCGCTTCATTTCGGCGAACTTCGTCTCCGTCTTTTCTCAATTCCCCAGTGCTCACCCCTTAATGTCTCCGCCCGTGCTGTTCTTTAACCCCACCCCCCTCCGCAGAGCACACACTTCTTTTCATACCCTCTCCTTTCTCACATTGAGGTGTCTCCATATTATAGAAGCGATTAAGCCAAACCAAATGTCAGCCGTATTGACACAAGGCTGAGCCCTCTTTTATGGGGCAGTCGGCTGTCGCGGCATTTAATAAAAAGTTTCAGTCACAAAAAAATGAGAATTGTATATAGTGAACATCTCGAGTTTTAGAAGCGTATCATTTATTTGATCCTCCTCATATTTTCATAATTCTGGGAGGGTATAGCAGAAAATAGATGTTATATATATTCCTGTCTTTGTATTCGTCTGCTGCCTCACAGAGGGATTATGTAGAGATTACAATCGAAAAAAATGTTAATTCCTTTTGTTAATATGAGATCAGTTTATTTTGGCATAAATGTAAGTGTGTCCTTCTTTCTGTAACGCTTTTGGACTTTTTAATTAGCAAAGGCCAGCTTACTGTAACACATTGCAGTGCTGTACGTGTCTGGGAATGCCATCTATGTTTTTGCTCTGCAAAAGAAATACAATAAAAATTTTATTCATTCAGATTGACATGCAGTTTGCTGCTGGCATGCTGTTTATACCTCACATCACAGCGCGTCAGCTTCTGCGTCAGTACTGCCTCTTTCCCAGAACGTTACATTCATTTGGACAAACTTGAAACCACAGCACTAATGCTGGTTCATTGATGAGCAGTCCAGCAAAGGTAGCTCACCCGCTTAACCTGTTCTGTCAGTCTGTACCATCAAAACAAAAAGGTATTTTGAGTACAACAATGGGGAGGGAAGGGATGTGTGTGTAGTAACTCCAACTAAAAATAATCCATAGTATATCCAAATGTATATGTTGGCTGCGGAAATAGCAGCACTATCTTGGTAGGGTACAGTAATAATAGAACAGACCCTCTGGCTGCTCCTGATTAATGTGGAGTGTGCTGCCCATGCTAGCATATAAACAAGCCAAAGTAAACATGTCTTTCCCACGGCAGGAAGATCTAGCTTTACTACGTTGATACTTGAGAGGGATGTGAGTTGTTAGTAGTAAAGTCATGGGTAGGGACTTACGATCGTAATTAGGCAGGCTTTACTAGAATCTTAAAAGTGTAGAATCAGTGTTTTGATAACTGGATACCTCAATTTTAGCGGTTGTGGGGGTGTTTTTTTTTTTTCTCGTTTACTTTTATCATTTGTGAGCCGTAGTTTTCACTGTATCAAAATTTCAGCCCATAAACGATCTGGAATGACTAGTAATAATAATGAGAAGAAGAAGAATATGATTAGGGCACAATTCACTTCATAGGTAAGCTATAGGAGGTCATCTGTTTCAGAAGAATCCAAAGCAGGATTATCGAGAACGTTTTACAGCATTGAAATCTTAGCAAGAAACTACTAAAGATAACTACAATGAGCAAAATGCCACAGGACTTGTTCTGATTGGTTTAAAGTAAAACAATTATGTTTAATTAATCCACTCATACCCTGCAAGTACTCTCTTTTGACTTGTGTATTTCAATTGACAAGCAAAAGTAAAAAAGACCAACAGAAAGCGATTTTATAGGGTAAATGAAGTGAGAAAATAAAAGTTTTGCCACATGGTTTGTGACCGATGGTAAAGATTTATTCAGATTTTTGCTCATCAAAGCTCTGAAAACATACAGACCAAAGCAAATTTGAAACACCAGATATAAACATTAATGGAATATTATCTAGAAAGCTTCATATTTACAGATACTTTCTTGGGAAATTACTATAAATACAACGGGTATTTATTTGTTAGGGCAGTCGAGAGCTAACATATGCTACCTCCAATCAGTTCATCTTTTCAAGCTGCTCCCAACACATCGTTTTAGTGCAGCTGCATGTGCTCAGAGGAAAGTGCTCAATGCCCAGTTCTGTCCATGTGACTTAGGAGGTGCATTTGATTGGCCAGCCCTGCTGTGGATGCTATCTGGAGAGCTTTCTGGCTGTTCAATAATGTGGAAACGAGCTTGAATCTTGGAAACACACGCTCAATAATTTGCCATCTACACAGTATAAATAAACATGAACTCAAATAAATGTAATGTGCATTTATATGACAAGCAATTCCGAATATTTTGCATGTGGTTCCATTTGATTTTCCTTTAGCTTGTCTGGCAGCAAGTGTTATTTGCTGTGCTTTAATGTTAATAACTGCTAGAAGAGCTCAAATGTAATATAGCTCTGTTAAAAAAAAATTATCATTACTTTGTTTTTAAAAGCCTGATGGAAAAGCCTCTGGTGTGTAAATGAATTGGCACTAGCCTTCCTCTTGTGCTGAGGTGAAGTACATGTAGCAGGTTAAAAAAGCTCTGCCTTAATAGACCACGCTGAGTTCCAGAACACTAATGGTGTTGTAACGAGTGTGCCGCTGTGTTTCAAAGTGCCCTCTTTTATAGGACAAGGACTCCCTTTCCTCTGGGTTTTCACTCTAGGACAGGACCAACGTTCTCAATGGGTACATCCCATTTTCCCCTCCTTCTCTCACTATCCCTTTAACGAAAGCACTTTTTTTGCTCACATTCTGCTTATCGTCCCTTCTAGGTTAGAGATACCTTCTGTTTTATTTGAGGAAAGATTTGAAGTCCTTTTTTCCCCCTTTTTTCCTCATGTGTTAAGTGTGACCACGTTGCTGTGGAAACTCTGTTGCATGTTTACTTCCTTACCGAGAACAGACGGCGAGCAAAAGCAGCTCAGATCCTTCCCATTCACACCAGGCATCCAAGAAACACTCGGGGTCCGTGGCGAGAATGGCAGACAAGACGTTAAGATAGTGAAACACTAGTGACGCACAGGATCAGTCCTCAACATTTTATCAGATTTGTTCGTGTTACAACTTTTTCATAATAGCCTGTTTTTGTTTGCTGCATTGTTGTTTATTTTAACCATTAGCAAGATGACGCATCGATTAATAGAGCACGGCTAAAACAGGCCGCAGCATGCCTATGTGATGCTTAGGCGGGTGCACAAATAGTACCCTCTCGTGCTTATCCAGTGCGTCCCTGCCCTCTTGAGTGCAGTGCCTGTTACCTGGTTACTGCCAAGAGAGTCTTGTTTTCAGCACATGTCGTGCTTCATTGACGTCAGAGATATTCTCTCTACCCCTCTTCCTCAGCCTCATCTCTCTCCCTTTATCAGTCTTCTTTTCTCTCTCGCAAATCTGCCATTTTTTTTTTATTTTATAACCAGGTTCTTTTTCGAGAGGTCTGAACAAATAAGCATCCAACAAAACCATAGCGAGGCGTGTCCTTGGTAAACATTAATCTCGAATAAGACTAATGAGGCAGCTTGTAATCTCAAGTGCTTGAGTGCGAGCCCTGCTGACTCTGTGCAAATAGCCCTCACGTCCATTCACAAATGAAACTATAGGGAGAAGCAGCACGAGCGTGTGGGTTTAGTCCAATGACTCATTTTCACTCTCATTTCAGCCCTTCAGTTTGAGAGATAAGCACTCTGCTTCTTTCCTCTGCTTCAAGTCTCTTTCTGTCTTGCCATGTTGAGAAAGTTTTACCAATAAGGTCAGTTTGGGCTACTTGTAAGTGAAATGAGGTGCACTGTTAGGTATTATACAGGTGCAACATGGTCCCCCAAATTACACACAAAGTACTGTCAAGTTTCCAGGGAAAGGGGGCTTATTTGTATAGAAAAATAAAAAGCCTGATGTCAAGTTAAAAAGAAATGCAGCAGAATATGATAGATTTAAGATCTGTGACTAAAGATAATTACAATGAAGTCTTGAAATTATATATTTTAGTCTCCATTTTCTAAGTGTATTCGCTCTTGTATAAGGTCATGGTTGTTTTTTTGAGCTATAACCTAGAAAGGACTTCACTCATTACTTAAAGATTTAACAGCTTTTGCTTGGTCCAGAGAGTCCTCTGTCACTGATGTGGACACCACATACTTTGACTCATTTGTTATTGTGTACACATAAGCATGTGCAGGCCTTCTCCCAGTGTTGCATTTCGATGTTTTAGAAATTATTCTTTACAGGCCAATGTCTGAGACGTTTTCTCCTCCATCACATATGGCCACAGTACCTGTCCGATCTTGATTGCTAAGGAAGTTCTCAGTGGCCCTTCATCAAACAAGAAAAGCAATATCATAATGCAAACTGTAAAAGAGCTCCATGCAGAGCCGGCAAAATATCGCTATCATTTTTCCTTGTAATGTAGCATGCCTTAGAGTTCAGTGACTGAGCTGTAATGTGATATTACAGGGGAAATATGTAACTTATAGCTGCAATTTGTGCTCATATGAATCGGTCCGGGCGAAAGAGAGCTACAGGGCTGGCAAAATGCTTTGAGGGGAAGCGATTTCCAGTGTTTTGCTGTGTTTCTGCACGTTTCGAGGCAGAGATTTCGGGCATAATGGAATCGATGAGGAGCTTTGCCTTGTATTGTACTTGAACTTTCTGTGCTCTCTCAAGCAGAGGCCTCCTGATAAATGCTTTGTTGCAGAGTACGAAGGTATAATGGAAACAAAAATGGAAACGATGAAGGACCTTGCTTTGTACGCCGTACTACTTGAACTTAACCAACCTCCCTCCTCCTCTCCATCTTTTTCTCCATCCCTCTCTTCTCCTGGTAACCATCAACACCAGTCCCTAGACAGCAAGAGGGAGGGCTAATGGAGGCCGCCTCTCCAGCAATTGATTACGCTCCAAAGGGGGGAGGGGGTTCTGGGCGATCACCAACACGGCCAAACATGATTGAATGTAATTCAATAAGAGGGAGAATGTATCTCTTGCTCCTTCAGTCTCTCTCTCTCTCTATCTCTCTCTCGCTCTCTCTCTTTCTCTCTCTCTCTCTCTCTCTCTCTCTCTCCTCTCTCTCTCTCACCTTCTCTGAGAGACTTATCGTCACTGTTGGAGGAAAACCTGATCTCCTGCATTGTAAGTTAATAGGAGTATGGAAAAACAGTCTTAACTTTAACATCTGTTTATTCCAAATCTTTTGATTGTTCATTAGTTTGACATGAACTGTTTGAGTAAAATGAAGGGCAGCTTGCATCTATTTTAATGACAACACAGTCTCTCCATTCCGATCCAGCTTATTGTTCTGGCATATTTTCTGTATGCGGGGTTCAACAGTGAATAACTCACAGGTGAGGTAATCTCAAATGGCTGCTGCAACGGTTCCAGCATCGACATGAAATATTATTTCTTCTGGCTCAGGCTTAAAATAAGCAGTTTTTTTTCCTCCTGAATATACAGTATAGATGAACTAGCACACTCAGTGTCATACCTGTGCTTTCAATTAAAATTCCTTTGCTTTGTAGTGCCAGATTATGTGTGTATGGCAGACTGAGCTGATCTCACTCCTGATTGTGCATTGCCAGTGGAAGATTTTCAATCAATAGACATTGCTTATGATTTGGTAATACATATGATGTGATCCAGACTTATAAAAGGAAAAGAGAGGAAAAAAAACACTTGGCAGTCCACCATAGACTAGACTTCAAAGAGCTTATATGTGTAACAGATTTTGGAATGTCATAGTGCAAAGGTTACATGTAAATAATGTTAGGGAGCTCTTCTGTAATTGTAAAAGAAGGATGGATTCGCAAACATTTATTCACATTCATGCATATTTATGCATTTGGATGCATGCGAATATGCAGGCCAGCTGCCTCGCACCCTCTCTCCTTCCTTTTTTCCTTTTTACACTCCTTTTCTTTTGCTCAAACCATGATTCATGCACACATACACACACAAACACACACACACACACACCACAGATCTTCCTACCATAACCTCTGTTCCCCAGCTGTTGGCACAGGCTTACACAATAACAGTAGCCAAGAGAGGGTTAATTCAGGTTTGGAGAGAGAAAGAGACAGGGTGAGGGAGATTGTACTCCGCCCTTTTACAAGGCCATGGAAAACAGCTGAGTGGTTCTCACTCTGACTCACAGGCAGAAGAGCTTGACTCTTTCTAACCATGCAAGTGGACCATGTGCTCAAACGCAAAGTTTCACAACTCTGTAAACAGTATCATTATCGCATCAAGGTTACATCGGGATTTGGAGCTATAGTGAATTTCTGGCGTGATATTTTTAAATGTATTTTTTTTCTAATTATTAGGTTCTAGTTAACTTCAGCCGTTGTAAGCTGCAAATGTACATTGCAGTGTAAGGGGTTGTGCAAGTTTATTAGTCAGTTGTCAGTTTTTGCATTGTAATGAAACTGATGTTCTGTTATTAAGAAAATAAGGGCCTAAGGTTAGACACAAACACACCTTTGAAGTTTAGTTTGAAGGCACTTATGGATTTGAAACATGTAGTTCATGTACTGTATCGCTTGCCTTTTTCACAGTGCAAGGTTACTTTGGCAGTTTAGTGTAGCAGAACTCAAAGTATGTCATTAGCTGACCTAATTTGGCTGGAATCACTAATGACAGCAAGGCAGCCTCGTTCACATGAGGATATGGATGAGGGTTACCAAAGCTCTGCCCGGCGGTTTCTAGAACCATATGGTATTTGACCTGATTTTACGCTGTGGGCTCGAGGTAAGAATAACCACCAACCCATGTGTGACTTTTGCAAACAATGCCACTCTTATTTAGCCTCATATCAAATACTGTTAGGTGTATTAGTACACAAATTATACTTTTTCTATCCTCCCCACACTCTCGCTCTCTCTCTATCTCACACACACACGCACACAAAGTCACACATAATCTCACACAGCTAAAACACATGGTCATATGACTCACAGTCTCATACTGCAGGTGAAAACTCAAGGCTGTATGTTTTCAAGCATGTTGTTTTTTATAACTTCTTATTTGGAATAACTAGTGGCCCTTTGTAGTGTGAGAAAGTTTATTGATGGCAGGACCAACAGAAATGTTGGTAAACAAGCTTTCATGTTTTGCAGTTACTTTACATTACTTCTATATTGTCTTGAACACAATATTTTCTTATGACAGCAAAGTTCTTTTTAGTAGCACACACTGGTACTCTGAGAATAACTGATTGGGTCAAAATTAGAGACTCTCCGATTGGTAAAACACTAATCCAAGGCAGAAGTCAGGCCAGCCGACCTTCAGCTAGAAGGTACTTTTAAAAGAGATCAACATACTTGATTTTGCATTCTATTATTTGCAAAGATCATTTTATGACAAAATTTTGGTCTCACCCTGTCCTGTATCAAGTTGAAGATTGAAAATCAAATTTAGTTGTCTGGAGTGCATTGTGGGATTTACGATGTTAGAGAAACAGACGAGTTCCAAAAAGTAAATGAAAATTTTAATTCTTTCACTGAAACTTTGATTTTGATACATGCATGCTGGTTTTACAGAGGTAGTACTTCTTACTTAAATCAGGCACACAAAACTATTCTTCTTCTAAAACAAATGTGAATGCATTCTTATTTAAAAAAAAAAATTAAGTCAAAAATCTGCAATAGTATAAATTGTGATCACTTACCTAAATGAGTAAAGCATGGGAAATTTTTAACACCCTGGAGATGCATTTAATTGATTTACTTAATTGAGCTTTGCATATCAATACAGTTATTTAAAGTGCATGAAAAAAAAAAAACTTTATGATAGGATTGAGAGTACATTTTATAAATGTGAAAAAGATGCATTTGAATCAAGCAAGTCAGTATAGTCATTTTTTCAACATATGGAGGACATGGAGGTTTTGGGTGTGAATGGTGCCTCAGAAGCGGTTGTATTGCAGAGCTGGATACGGGCGAGCAAGGAATGCCCAACTGCAGATTGATGAGGCCCTCTCTGTGATGGGGGTGGGAGTATAGAGTGTTGCAGTACAGCCATCCTGCTGGCACGTCCTGCCCTCTCTCCACTTTCCCCTCCCTGCCTTATCGGAACTCCTAATTGTCCTTATGAATATTTTAAAGGCAGCAGGAACAGAGGTGGTTGGGGGGGCTGCTATGGTTTCAAGGGCTCTGATGGCTAATGATCCAATCTGTGGGCAGAGAATGGAAGGGGGGAGTAGTGGGGAGGGAGAGAGAGGAAACAAGGGAGAATCAGACAGAGGGGGAGACTGATATATAAATGAGAGCCTCTGCAGTTTATCATGACATGCTCACTTTCTGTCATTGCCTTAAACTTTAGTCTTATTATTCAGTCATTAACTTTTAGGTTTATTTAAAGGCAATACATCTCAAGAGGAAATGGGTTCCCACCAGTAACTTGACGGCTGCGATTTGGTTGCACATTGTATTTGGTTGCACATTTGGTTGCACACACAGCTTGTATAATCCCCACAGAAAAGAATTTTGCCAATAGAAGGACACCAAACCCAGTGGCTATCATCCACTAGAACAGTCCCTAGCATTAGGCTGTGAAGAAGTGGAGTAATGAAATTTCACCTTGTACCTTTTAGAATGAGTTGCAAGAGCTAATCATTCAGAATTGATACTCGACATCACTAATACTCTTGTGGTGGAATAGCATATAAATGTTTCATCCATTGGGAAGCTTTCTTAATGATTCCCTATTAATGTCTTTGATAGTAGAAAAAATGGAATGAGGTGTCTACACACCTTTAGACATATAGTATATGTCATTATGAAAAAAAAGGTCAAGGTTGAGACTGCTGACGGGTCTTTAAAGTTTAAGGGGGTTAAAATCAGATCTTTCTGAATTTTCATAGTTCTACTCGTCATATGTATTGTGCAGTAGACTGGGAATAAGATATTGAGGCCAGTGGGGATGGGAGAAGCTCTTTGACGCCTGTTCGCACCAGTTCATATCCCTCCGAAGCCCATACAATGACTTTGAGATGCCTTCATCCTCAATTCCAAGTTGAATTCCCTGTCTGCTCCCGTCTCCCAAAATACCCCCTGATTGAGAGAGTGTTCATTTCTCACACTGGCAACTAATAGCTTTGTCGAGCCTGTCAATGTTTAGTCTCTGGGCAGCTGCCGTTCTTAGCCAGCTAGCTATTGCTCCCTGAAGTGTAACACACCCGCTAATAGGTGCCTGCCATATTCATAAAAGCGATAATCTCAGTGGTCAACCGCCAGTAATTATCTACCATATATGGCTAAGCCCAGCTGAAGGCATTCTCTTTCTCACGCTCTGCCGAGATCTATCAGTTCGACTCCCAAAGTGGGCATAAATCCTCGCATGGTGTTTGTGTGCTGTGATGTGAGCACAAAGCTATTGTCTAGCTTGAGGTGGGGAGGGTGGGACATATTGGATTTCAGTGTGTATTGTTTTTTCTAAACAGCTGCACAGCGATCATAATTACCAAACAGCCAGAAGCAGAGCCTACAAATAAGCCCCCACCGTTCAACATCCTGTGAGGACAGCACACAGACAATAGCACCGCAGCTAGGAAGGACGCACATGAGGTCACTTCCTGCTCTGCGGTTAAGTCACCCGCAGTAGTGGGGCTTTTGGAGCGGCTGGACAAGATATATTAGAGGGAAACGTTTACTGATTACCGTTGCTGGAGAGGATAATGGTGGAAATGCACAAACTTTGTCTGGCTCCTTCAGCTGTTTGTTTTCTTAAGCAAATAGTTGGATTCTAGCCGCGGGTGCTAATGCCTCATTGCTGTATGTGGACCATAAGATGTTTGTAAAGAGAGGAGAGAGCATACAGAAGTACAGAAGTCTCTTAGATGTTCTGTCCGAGCAGAAAAGCTTCAGCAGATAAAAGGCTTCCGAGCAGCCACTTCCCTGCATTGATTATGTTTTTTTCGTTCCCTCAAAGGGTCCCCTTTGATAAAGGCGTTTGACGGAACTGGAAACAATAGTGATGTCAAATGGATCAGCAGGCCACCTTGCCTACTGTGGTAGTGTGGACACCGGCTCATTTTCAGCCAAAGAGCCATGAGGGTGTTGGGCAATATGAGATGTGTGCTAAAAGATCAGTTTATCTATTTCCAAGTGTCATAGTTAGATTTGGTGATTTAAATTGGTCATTTGACTTCTGAAGTTATTGCAAGAGATGTCTCAGAAAAGTTATATGCTTTGCAAGTGCTTATTTTTATATTCTGTATGCATTTAAATTGTTTAATAAAGGAACCGGATGAAGGAATGTGACCTGAAAAAGCTGGTCACATCTTTTGGTTGAACTATGCTGTCAATTGCATGACAGTGTAGCTTAAAACCATGAGACACAGTCAAATGAGATAAATAGAGAGATAGAGAGGCTAGGGAGCAGGATGACAAATCAGTCTCATGCAGACCTCTGGTCCAAACCTCAAAATCCTTTGCTCTAATTCAATTTTCACAGTTTTCACAGTTAAAATTTTCCCCTTCAGTTATTTTGCAAGAAGTTAAACTTTACAGTGTGAAATTGGAGGAGCAGAGGAGCTCGAGAAACCTCCAGCATCAAGTAGATCTCGTGTATGGGAACATTTTGTGTTCTCTCTTAAATTTTTTTGATGGGAAATGGTGGTGGATAAATGGTGGACAAAACCACCACAGTAGACCTCGAGGGCAACGGATAGCTACGTGACCGGGACCGCTCATTACCTTACAGTGAATTGGGAGATAGGAGCCCTGTACCGCAGACACGCCCCCTTTGTGAGAATCGGCCCAGAAAATGTAGACATTGGAATATTGAAGTTATAAGCTTCCTTCTGCTTTGCTTTCTTTCTTATTTGTTGATGATGTGGATATAATGTGATGTGGTTTTTATTTCATTCTCCATGTTTAAATAAGTAGCATTGATACCTTAAATTGCATTTGAAGTTGTTTTTGATTGTTAATTAATACCATGCCCTATATTGCAACCAAATTTGTTATATAGTTGCGTGAAATTAGTCTTGAGTTTAATGTTTTTAATGGGCAAAAAAACTTAAATAAATAAATGGAGAGTTAACTTTGAATTGTTTTTTTTGTTTGTTTTTTTTGCTAATTCGAAAATTGAGACGATCCGTGATCCAATTCAAACCGTGAGTTTTTTGATCCGTTGCACCACTAATATATGCTGGTGATTATGACTGGATATCACTATGAAATATGGTTTTATCACAGTGGCACTGAACTTAAAATGGATGATTAAAAAGAGTAGGATCACCTAATAATTAGAAATACTTGATAACTTTGACAAACCATGTATGTATGCTCATCACTTACTGGAACATGTTAATTGGTCTTTATCAACTGGTAACCAGGTGCTGGCTTATAATACACTGATAGGAAAAGTATTGAGCTGTTTACCAACTGTAAACCAGAAACACATAATAAGCAAACAGAAAAGGTCAGCTTAACACAGGCTTATAAACCACACTGTATTTAAATCATTTAACTGGTGAATAGCTTATCATAACATCACATTATCATATCATAGCATTTAATAGCACATAATGTACACTTAACCCTCAACTGCAGTTTAATCTTTGATGGAGAGTTGACACCACCCATGCGTCTTTTTGTCACACATGGACACGCCCAGACACACACACACACACACATTTGTTTTTCACCAGGACCATTTCTCCTTTATTTTAGATGTTGGGCTTTCAGACCTGCAATCTCAGTCTACATTTGCAGTCCCTTTTATTCCCATACAGTACATGAATAAGTCAAACTCAAAAAGCCCTTGACATGGGGGGGAGGCTCAGCAGACTAATGGTTTTTCAAGGCACACAGCCATTTCACTAAAAGTGCTTCACAAGGAACAGGTAATGCAGGTGGCTTATGCAAGAGATCCTCTGATTCTATCATAAAATGTCAAAAAAAGTTTGACTTTTACTTATATATATATTTTTTTTTAATTAACAGGTGATTTATATAAGGGCGTTCAATTTTTTTCCCTTTAAAAGTCAGTCAGTTAACCCAGCAGTCATGTGGTTGTGTGTCTTTGGCTACATAATCATGAGCAACTGGGTCTTTTGAAGTTTTGTGAATATAAACAATAGGCACTGAAGAGACAGCACTGGAGGAAAGTTATGCCTTAGAAGAACAGTGTTACACACAGAAACAGCTATGTCCTGCTGGCTTGACGTCATTTTCTCTGTGTGTGTCTCTCTCACTCTTTCTCTCTTGCTCTCTTTCTCTTGCACTCATTTTTTTTTTACTATGAGCCCATTTTTTAAATCAATAGAGCTCTGGCTAGCTTTGTATTAGACATGGATAATGGCTGCCTTCCCAGTACCCTGTGCCTGAGATATCCAGGACCTGCTGAATAGATTAAACAATAGGGGTCTTCAGTGTTCTCTTCATCCCTTTTTATACCCCCCCCCCAACACACGCAGTCGTTCTCTTATGACATACTCTTCTACGCACAAGCGGCCCTCGCTGTGGCCAAATCTGCCTGGTCTGAAAACAATGTACATAATCTCTTTGACATCTCAGACATGTTCCTGTCCAAGTGCTTTGTGCCCTGGCCTAGAAATCCGTAGTTACCATCCGCTCTCCACTGTGAGGGGGGAGAAAAAGTAAGAAAGAAAAAATCAGGCACGTAATACCACAATTACAGATACAGATGATGTACTTTAATAAAACTTGTGAATGACCCCCTCACCCCTCTTCCTTGCACTTGGACTTAATGAATTCAGACCCTTCCAAGTTCACTGGTGCTTGGCAACGCTTCGCAAAGTGAACACACCATTTAAGGAGTGTCAAATGACAACAAGTGTTGTGGTGGTGTTAGTAGTGGTCAGGTGTGCTGGTAAGTTTCATGACTGGTAACCTTCAGGCTCCCTTCTAAGGCCATGTTGGTGTGTGGAGGCTCCTGATTGGTGGAAGCAGTCTGGCAGGTGTTGGAGCGAGAGCCACCTGTTTGGCCATGTGCTGATTCCATGATCCGTTTACTGCAAGCTGCGAGCGGAGACTGTGGGACAGCCGAAACATGCCAAGTCATTTAAGAAGGATTTATGCATGCCCTGTCCGATCATTTCACTCTGCAAAGTGCACTCTGTTGCAGCCTGAGAAGCTGTCTTTCAGTGCATAGGTGTTCTCTCTGGAGTGTTTGCGTAAGAGCGTATCATTAAGCTCTCCTTAACATGTCTCTACCGCTGTTCATTTATGCACACACATGTGTGATGTCTGAAGTTTGCTTCTTGAGGTTTTGCTTTGAGACTGCAAGGCTAATGTGGTTAAAAAAAAGTTTTATACCTACCGATTAGTGTCATGCAAACCACATACACACTTGAGGTTGCATAAACTAGTTGATTCATCAATCCATTTGTCACCAGTGTGGGCGGCATTGCAATGCCCGAAATACAATAGCAGAACAAACAGCAGTGTGTACCCAGGAGAATTCAATTTTTCTGTCAAAAACAAACCCAAATTATTTTATTAATACCTACAATTGCTCTATAAGCTGAAGAAAACAACACTGAAATAGTATTTTAAATCAGTCTCTGTGGGTTAAAAATAAAGCTTGCTTTAACAGGAAAACACAATCTGACTAACTGTGACCGGACTAGTCATGGGGCATTTCACATGGCATCCTACACCATAACTAATGAATGCGGTACACAAACACGCCATGCTGTCAATAATGCTGTACACAAACAGGCCAGGGTTGTTTCTCACTTTAAAAATGTCCTTTGCTTTGGGAAAATGACAGGCATGCTACTAGTATTTAAGTTAGTACCCAGTTGTTTGTAACTACTCAGGCTCCAAAGGCCACAAAATATTGCTGATAGCCATGATTTTAGTGTGCAGTTTACTTTTGGCAATTTCAAACCTTATAAAGCAGAATCTGCTTAAGATGTACTTATTGTCCAGGTATATTGTATCTTCTTCATATGTGTCCCATGCCCTGCATTTTTCCTCCATGCTGTGTGCCCTGGGAGTGATGCTTTACCAGCCCTGACGGGGCCCAGCGGGCGGGCGTGCCGCTGGAGTTCAGTGTGGAAGGCGGCGGCCCTGCCCTGATCCCCGCCTCTGCTCCTCCGGACTGGCCGTACCGTTGCCCACATAATGAGCAGGTTGGGACTTTAATTTGCAGGTCTTGATGGAATCTGTGGCACTCTTGGGGAGAAAGTGCATAGTTTCCCGGGTAAACACAGTCCCGCGAGCACACAGAGGCCTCCGTAAACAGGAAATGACTCAGGAAGGCGTTGCTCAGAAAGAGAGAGCGAAAGCCGCTCTCGCCCGACCCACCCTAAATAGTAGAATGGCAATACTTAAGCCCTACAAAACTCATTAGCTGTGAACCACTACACTCAGAGATGAGGTGTTTTAGATGGTTTTTGTGTTTCGATGTGTAAATACGTATGTTTTTCATGTATCATATACTTTAATATTTTTTATTTGAATGGATAACATTCTCACGAAAATGAAACACAGCTGTAATATGAAAGTGTCTCAAAGTTAAGAGAATAGTAAAACTTATGTCAGCGTTGCAGGAAAGCTATGTGTAATAAGAGAACGTTATTTTGTAGTAAGGAGACACCAGCATTTCACTCATAGCCGTTGTCGGGGCAGTAGGCTACTATAATTGCTATAGGCGACTTCTGTGCTGAAGCATCATAACATGCAGAGGAAAAAGCACTGAGAATACACAATGTACTTTAGAAGTTGTTTTGTTAGAAACAGCTTCTGTAGTAATAAAAGCAGGCCCAGAGTGTGTAACCTAGCTTCACACTTTGTCTGACAGACTAGATAAAGATCAGCATTGGTCTCAACTTATTGCAACAGGCCAACCTGAGAACAACAGCTGCACCAGTCACTCATATGTTCCCTGGCTGTCAAAGGTTTGTGCACACCTTGCTCTCTTTTGCATTCTTTCAATGTGTTATTTCTTCATTTAAGAAAAGGAAACATACCCACTTATATTTTGTTAAGGGCTTTTGACTAATGCTAGATATATTTTGCAGATGCATGAACTTCGTTCATTATTCTTTTTTTGTCTAAAATGTTGTTTACTTAAATAATGGGCTGGGAGATTTCTTTTCTGTTTGTGTTAAAACTCAAATTGAAAATCTTTTGTACTACATCTTGGATTATTTGGGAGTATGCATTTAGTACAGTCACTCATTTTTCCTCAGAAAAAAACCTGCTGGATATGCTGCTCCTAACCAAACATTGTTGCCATAAATAAGGCTAATATTTAGCTAAAGTATATCAGAGTAAAGAAGCCTCCCCCGGTCCCCTCTTTGTACTTTGAATAAATCAGTCTATTTCATGGTCAAATAAGCATTAGTGACCCGATATGGTAATCCATTATTTCGGCACGCTACTCATACACAGCTTGGCTCTTGTGAGTGGCAACTGTGCTGGGGGAAACTCAAAGCGGCTTCCAAACGGCTGCACTGTGGGACTTTTCTTACGTGAGGCTGCCTTCCAGCTGGGTAGCTTATGATAGCTGAAAGATAATGAAAAATGCATCGAAACACAAGCACACACACTAAGACGGAGTGCAAGGAAGTGTGTGTGTGTGTTTTTTGGGGGAGGCGTTGTGGTAGGGGTGAGTGTTAGAGAGAGGAACATAATTTGGCTTCTCCTGAGCTGAATGTTTTTTAAGGCAGAGGATAAGAACTGACAATTCAATTTCCTTCACAGTAGCAAATGCAATAGCCATGGAGCGAGCGTCACAGTATTAGCTGTAAAAGCATTTACCAAATTAGCCTCTGGAGTGCTACCACTGTAAGTTCTACACCCTCCCCATGAATCTATTGTCCCCATTATCCATATGTTAAAGTGCACATGTAGCTAAAGATAACTGAATATGTGGTATTTGTAAGGGTTTATTAACCTGCTGTTATCTTTTCTAGCCAAGAGATGCTGGCAATTTTTGCTCTAGAGACAAAATAGAAATCCGTCATTAGAGAACCCTTTACCTCATATATCTTGTTATAATGTGTCATTTGTCATTGTCATTAAAAAATGTTTTTGGGGTGTTGCATTTTAAAATATAATTTAAAAACTCCAGCTGCTCTGAATAAAGTGTGAGTGCTTTATGAACTAGAAACCAACTGATGTTTTAAAAATTGGTGTTTTTTTTTCCCCCATCTATCAGAGCAATGAATGGTTGTGTCTTTGCAGAAATTGTAAACAAAGTTGGCAGCTGGAGCCTGGACAAGCGGTTACAGCCTCACTGTATTTGTATTTGTCTGAGTACAGCATGTGTAAATTCTCCGATTTTATTGCAGAAATTAAGAACCAAAGGCCATAGTGACTGTGCCAGTCCCGATCCGGATGACTGTTTTGGCCACAGTCCCCTCATGGACGACCGTTTCAGCAAACTAAATGAAGAAAGCGATTTAATATACAAGCGCTCTGCTGTAAGTACTTCCTCCTCCTCCCCTGCCGTTTTGTGTTGATCCCTGTCTCTATTGTTGATGTTCACTACAGGCGCTAAACAAGAAAGAACACAGAGGCTGTGATAGCCCGGACCCTGATGCCTCATATGTCCTCACCCCCCACACAGAAGAGAAATATAAAAAAATTAATGAAGAGTTTGATAATATGATGCGAAATCATAAAATCGTAAGTAAATGCAATATTCTTGCTTGGCTTTATGGCAGAAGATACTCCCTCCCTCCTTTTTTTTTTTTTTTTTTTTCTTTCGTCACCCCACCCTGCAAACTTTGTCCACATTTTTTATGCAGACTTTAAGAAGCATTAACTTTTTTATTATTTTTTTTATTTGGAAGTGCGCTCTTTTTTTTTATTTTGTTTTTTTTTTTTGCAACCCGTTTTTCGCACTCCCCGATAAGATCACATTGTTTGGATAGGTGTCACTTTTTGGAGGCTCAGCTGAAAAGCTCATTTTGCAGCATTATTCCTTCTTATGATGGCCAAAAACCACCAAAAGAATTTCAGCCAAATGCCTCACACAATGAAGAAAGCAATTTTTCCTATTTTTTTTCCCGTCTTTTTCTTTTTTTTTGAGGCACATTTACACTGCCATGAAAAATATTTCCCTGGGAAGATTCCTCTGGTTCAGAGTAGTAGCTTGAGTATTGACAGATCCAGTGTCTGGGGGTGATTGATGTGTTCTTTTCCACAAGCCCAGTTTACACCCTGGTGGATCTGGAAATTGAATCTTTTTTTCCTTTAGTGCTACACTCTGCCCGGGTCATGTGATGGGAGGAGAAGATTGTGGGTAGCTTGAATGTTCCCACTCTCTTTGTTTCTCACTCTCATTAAAGCCACTTTCTTTTTTCCCCTCTCTTGTCCTAGTGAATGAAATACCTGGATTTTTTGTTCATCTCTCTTGGCAAAAAAACCCTATCAGACTTAAAGCGTCCATATCTTTGGAAAAAATAACAATTTCCCTCACTTATTTCATTAGATGTAGTTAGTTTCAAAAGAGAGCCCTGACTGAACCCAAACAACATCTGGTAGGTGTAACATAACCGGGTTTGACATTTTCTCCTTAAGATTTGTGTCTCTCTGCCTGGTTGAATGTACTGTGTACTAAGGTAACCCAGTCCATACAGTCAATTTATGAAATTGGTCATGGAAAATGGTAATGTAAAAATGAATTGTCATGCTGAATAAGAGTATGTGACAACTGGACTTTGGGATAAATAATTTAATAAAATGGTAGAATATGGACCCTTTAACGCCTGTTGTTGCCAAACACATCAATGTAATGTATCTATTCCCACGAACTTGAAGCGTTAATATTTTAAAAATACATGCACCAAACCCCCTTCCCCCAGAACAGCATACAAACAAATAAACAAATAAATAAATAAGATATGCTCCAACTTTTTATGGGGCTGTTTTTGACCTGATACAATGGTGATCTTATTGCGAGTGGTGACCATAACATTCTGACCAAGACTTGCTGAGGAGACACCTCGCCCCCACACTGTCCAACCTGCACATGAACAAAGCACCACTTCTTTTGTGCTATTAACCCACTAATGATATCACTAACTGGCTCACTGACAATAGCGTGCTGCGAATGGAGTGGTCTCACTTTCACTGCTCGCACTCACCCATCCAAAGACTCTGGGGATAATCAGCACTGCACTGACCATGTACTAGACTGCACTTCTTTAGAGTCTTGAGAGCTGTCTGAGTTTTCAGTTTGTTATATCAATAATTAGCTTAGTTTATTCTCACTCCCCAAGTCAATTGCAAGGATTTGTGAGCAGTATGTGCTGCATTTTAGTAGTATGAGCTCCCTGACAAAGCACTTCTGTTTGGTTTAGTGGAACAAGTGCAGTGCTGACTATTGCCATGAACACCAAGACATTGTGCCAATATATGCATGTCTATACATGTGTACAGTATTTCTAACAGTGTTATGTTTTGTGAGTGTATGAAAACTGCTATAGTACTGTGCACAGTGTTTAAAGACTCCATGTAGGAAATTTGTTTTCCGACAGCATTCTTCACAATAGGCAGGGCTTTTTTGGACAGCCCAAGGTGATCCTGAGATCGCCCTCCTGAGATTACCTTTTTTTCCACTGTGCTATCCATCTTCTGGTTTACCCTATTGTTTGATAAAAGCACCAAAGCCCAGGAGTCGTCTTTCACTACTGCTAGAGGCCTGGAGAGATGTACACAGGCACACACATGCAGTCACACGCACACACACATACAATGAAAGAAGTATTTAGGCTAAATAAGATCCCAGACTAAATTATTAAACAGTGTTTTATGATGGCACGGTTTTTAATAGTGAAGCAAATAAATGCTGTTGCCGAACAGATATTAGCAATAATGTCACTTTTGTAGTTACTTTGTACTGTAAAATCTGTCATTGAACATCTTTGTATGTGTGTGTGTGTGTGTGTTTGTGTGTGTGTGTGTGTGTGTGTGTGTGTGCATGTGTTTACATTTGCAGCCTACGGCTTTGCCCCAGCAGAATTTCTCAATGCATGTGGCAGTGCCAGTGACGAACACCAATCCCATGTATAACCCGGGGGTCTCTCTGAGTGGCCAGGGTCTGGCAGCTGCTGCCACCTCGCTGACTGACGGCTCCATGCTGTCCCCTCCCCAGGGCTCCCTCCACAGAAACGTGGTGTCCACTGGTGGCCCACACAGGCCGCCCAGCACAGGCAATGCAGGTCAGTTCAGCACCTTTATCAGCTTCTCACTTTTTTGGAGTCGAATTGTAAATGTTTTATCCAATTCATCCAAAAGCTTACCCATTTTGGACAAAGGTTCAAGGTTCATTAGCTTATCCATTGTAGAAAGAGCTTCAGTGTTCTTCATCTTATAATAGCTGAGCTTTGAGGATCTTTAGCTCATCCATTTTGGGCAGAGCTTTGAGGTTCTTCAGCTTATCCAGTTTTGTGTCAACAATATGAAAAAAAGATGAAAAATTATGAAGAAACAATTTGTCATGAAGGCAATATAGTTTTCTCATATGCAAAGCTTTTTGCTTCCAGTGATGAAGAGCAAAAAAGGAAGAGGATATCTATCCGCAGGCCTTTGACATTTAATCTTTTTTCTTTGCCATGTCTTGAAAAGATCCAAAGTTGTGAAGTTATGAATGTGAGGTAACCTTCACTATGGCATTGCAACAGAGGTACAAAAGTTTCAATCTCTTTACTGTCGTTATATTTGCTATGAAAGATCAGACTGAGACCAAAAGGATACAAGACCAAAAGGATAAAAGTCGTTTCTGTGGACCAACAAGCAAGACATTATTTCACCTTCAAATGGCTAAAACTACAACCCCCCAAAAAACCTTTTAAAACGTTCCTTTTTGGAGACTGAGGAAGCAGAGAGTGAATTGCATGCTTTTCTCTCCCACATGCTTTATAGCAGAAATTGCTTAAAGTTTCTCGTCAAGTTCCACATTTCGCTCCTTTTCAGTGTCGGCATGAAGGTAACAGAAGTGAGATCAATTATCTCCTGGAAGTGGTCTCCATGACGACCACATGGTGTAATATAACTGTACTGGACTGTTAACAAAAGGTCCTTGGGTGGGTGAGAGAGAGAAAGCGAGAGAGAGAACGCAGATGCACATTGTCAATCAAAACCTGAGGACACCTTTTTGAATTTATTTAGAAATTCTGTTATGAAGTTTGACGTTGACTTTTAAATTCTTAAAAAAAAAAGTTTTATTATGTGGATAATATTCTACATTTCCTAATACACTGATCTAAGGTTTATTTCTCAGTAAGAAGGTTGGGTTTTGGACAAATAATGATTTGATTTTTTTGCACTTTTTTTACATATTTTTTACATATTTTTACCCAAAAGATTAATATTTGACTGATTAAATGTCTTATTTGCTAATTAATAAGAAAAATAGATTGATATGAAACAATATCACACTATTCTGCATACACTAATGTCTATATTTATATATATTTTTTGAGTAAACTGAAGCATTAAACTGAGGCTGTTTAATTTAAAAGCTAGGTGACCCCACACGTGTCACAGGCAACCAGTCATGAATCATTTATTCACATAAAATCTGCTTTCTGGATTCAGGGCTGCAATATTATGTAACTTTCTACCCCAAAAGCATTTTGAAATCCAGAGTACAGTTGAGTTTAGCACAACATGACCTTTTAAGACAGTGGAATAAATTCGCTTTTGAAGTTTCAAAATGTGCAGTTTTTCAAAGAAAAGTTTCAGTGGTTCTCTTTACAGGTTTTGCATTGCCGGAAATATCAGCCATCACCTTGCAGAGTCTGTCGCAGTATGTATGAGGGTCATAGAGATAGCATGATTATAGGTGCAGAAAGGGGAAGTTGGCCTTTGCTGCAGTGTTGCAGAACGTCGTTGCGGTGTTGCCACAAGCCCCTTCCACTGACCACAGCCATGGCCAAACAATTTTTGCATTTTCTGCGTGGCAGCACATACTTCCTGTTGTCAGCCTTCAACTGCACATATTGGTGAAGGTTGCTCTTGCACGACTTGTTGTGAGTTAGAAGGGATGTCTGTGAAAGAAAACCTAACCTTTTTCATTATAGCACATGCCCCTCAGTTGGTGGTCCTTTGAACAACAAGCTCTGAAAGCAGCAATCTATCAAACAAGCGCCATCAGCCTACAGGTTGTCATAGCAACTCAATGCATCATTATCTTTTTTCACACAGTTGAAGTGAGTGCAGTAGGGTATACGTAAGGTCTCCTCTGTCACACATAAACACTGAAGCGCTGTAGGATGCAGATGGTTAATCATCTCATTTTGTGCACCTCATTAGGTGGCATGCTGGCTAGGCCAGACCGCTCAGCGCCACACAGCAGAGACCTGCGGGAAAGTCCTCTGGAGCCACTGATTGTGTCCGCTCTCCTTAGCAGAAGCATGACCTTTTTATTACTCTTTATTGCTGCCATGAGACTTCTTTCCTAGGGGTGGGTGAAATAATAATGTTACAGTTATCATGGTAAATGACATCACACAATACATCACAATGTGTACTACTTTTATCATGATAAAGGCAGATACAGAGCCGTTATATACCAAAAAACAATGTGCAATAGCTCTATGCGTTGCATGGTAGTAAGAAGCTGATGTCAGCCCATTATCTTTTTTTATTAAATTTTGCTTTTTTATAAAACTTTTTAATAAACATATTACATTCATTGAGTTCCAGCATTATACTTAGCAAAAGAGCTTCTAAGCAGTACAATTGTTGACTTTTAACAATAGTGAGGCTATTGGTATATTCATTGGTGAATAGAAATAGAATTACTTTTTTTTTCAAAGAAGGTACGTTAAAGAACCACACACAACAGGTTTCCCATTGTAGTCAAGAAGAACCAGGAAATTGTTCTTTTCTTGTCATTAATGTTAAATCATTGCCTCTACTAAAGACAATTTAAACAACCCAATTTTTCCAATTAAAATGATTTTTGGTAATTGAGTGTTGCTGCTGTTGCACTGGTAGAATAAAATATCTATGTTACTTCTGCATAGACTGTACTGCAATTCCTGCATGTGCATAAGCAGGGGAAAACAGTAATAATTTGATTTGATTTACGGTAAAAAAAAATACAGGGCTTTAAGAAGAACATGAAAATAATGAGAGCATTCAGAAAATCAATAAGATAACTCCATGCAAGATACGTGACAGGGCAGCAGCCAGTCAGCAGCAAGGAGCAATAAATGACGTTCTTGGGTTGGTAACTTCCAAACCTCCCACCTCGGAGCTCCAAAAAATATATAGTTATATTTTATACCGAAATTTACATTAATATTTATTTTACTCAATTGTTAAACTATATAGGCTTTAATAGTACAGCACTAAAATGCAAGAAAAATTATATATTGCCATGCCCGGGCCCCATTCACCATGCCCCCTTGTGCAGGGTTGTTTGTTTGGGCAAGGCGATGAGCAGGGAAATCTCTCTATTCTCCATGTTGTGTCTGATTGCCTTGTGAACCACTGCGCCCAAACATAAACAACCCAGTAGGAGGATGGGGGGTGTGTGGTGAACGAGGCCTGGACGTTTCAAGTATCATGATATTACATTGTCGTATAGGTAATCAATTTCTTTAAAACGCTGATTTGGGACAAGGTGAGGCAGCTTGTCCCAATCACATGCTATGCATAGCTAGTCTACCCCACTTGTTTCTCCTCTGTTTTAAATGAGAGAGCAAGGAGAGCAGAACAGTAGTGTTAGCAATTCTCTGCCTCCCCTGGATACTTGGAAATCTAGGTCATGTGTGTTCTCTACCTTTATAGGCTTGTGATTGATGGTAAAGTGACTTTGTCCTTTAGGAGGACAACAGAAGGCGTTTATCAAGCATTTGTTTTTGATGTTTGTTCAGAATGCATTAACATCTTGCAGACATCATCATTAAAGAAGGTCTAGGTGGGATAGTTCACCTAAAAATGTTAGTCTGACTGAAGGCTGGCGACTGGCTCATTTGCATAATGCTAACTGAGAACTAATGGCATTCATTTTCACACAGATTTAGCAAATTGCTGCACTTTTTAAATTGACCTTAAGATGTTTTGTAGTGCAACTCTCATCCCTCAGTGTGTTTGCTTGTCCAGTCATGTTTTTGGAGTGAAAGTAAACAGTGGAATACTCAAAGAAAATGGTGGCAGCTGCTAGCGTCCCTGGCCTGCTGCTTGTGTGTACACACACTGTCGAGTCACCAAGGACGCACACAAGGTCATGTGTCCAACTGCTCCTCGCTGACAGTTACAAATACCAGGATTGCCTCTGTTCTCCAGCAGGCTGCTCTGTCTGTGTCAGTGGTTTAGCAGGGCTGCTTTTTCACCGTTATGGAGCACCTCTTCGCGGGGGAGTGACTTTTGGAAACAATGCTGGAACTCTCATTAATGCTCCATCAGTCTCATGCCAAAAGCTTGTAGATGGTCTCATCATGTTTGGGAATTTTTGCAACATCATTTTTTTCTTTTTATTGGAGTATTGAAGGGCTGTATGTCAACTCTGCCAGTATAACTATATCAGAGATACTGATTTTTAGTTTTAGTGGTATTGCTAGATAAGAAAAACTGTGCCATACATTTCAGTTTTAAATCAGAATCAGAATCAGAAAACTTCATTTATCCCGAAGGAAATTGTTTGTGGTGACCGCCACATTACACAGACACAGACCAACACGAGACATCAGAATAATG
>JBBKCR010000018.1:960309-975632 GCA_037577295.1 Ladigesia roloffi
TAATACAAGTCAAAATAAATCTAACAAAATAAACTAAACCCAGAAAATAAATATAATCTGAAAAATAAAGATTTGCTAAAAGAAGATGAACACCTTTTTGTTCGTTTTAAAGTAAAAGTTAAAACATATAGCACAGAGCCCAAACATAAATAATGCATTTTAGTGCACATATTATATTTTGGGGGAAATAATTGCACCATTAAATGTAAAATATGCTTTAACTGTTCCATTAAGGAAAAATATATAACAAAACTATTGGGCAGGAATATGCAGAAGTTTGTTGATGTGACCTTTTTGTTTTATTGTTTGAGCAGGGGTGCATACTATTTCACATATGACTGTACGTAATTTGATTGGTGTTTCAGATTATTTAAAGACAACTTTGCAGAATACATTGAAACTTTGTGTCTTTGTGTTTGGTCAAGGTTGACATTACTGTGTGAAGTTCCCCTCTTGTAATTTGGTATAAAACAGAACAAATCAGTTTACATTAGCTCTGTCTAGTGTCCTTTTAAAATGAAGTACTTATAGAGTGCTCAGGATGTGCTGGTTAATTAATTTATTGAACTTAAATACCATGTGATACCATCATACTTTTCCAAATGCCACTGAATTGAATCAACTGTCTAGCATTATACTGAATGTAAAGGCTTGGCTGTGTTTGCACATTGCTAGGAGAATGGTATTTAAAAGGACTTCCTGGCAGTGTGGTGTAGTGCAGTAATAATCTGCACTGCTTTTCTAAGCTGTCATGTGCTCACCAAGGGTTCTGTTTGTTTATTTGCAAGCGACTCAAAGTTTGCCTTTGTGTCCGAAATGCGTAATGGAGGAGGTCATGATTTTGAGGGCTAATTCCGAAGGGCAATTAAATAAACTTGATGTTTCCTTAAAGGCCCCTGCACCCCTTCTCTCCTTCCCTCACTCCTCTAGTTTCCTTCCCTCTATTGACAGGTGCATCTGTTTTCCCAGTACTACGTCAGTCCTTATATGGTTGGTGCGAGCCTGCAAGATGCCTAACCCAGCCGAACCCTGCAAGTATTCGGGCCATGACATCCCACTAAGTCCTCTGTACACAATGACCGGACAGGCTGTCATAAGCACACCATGTGTTTGTGACTGGCAGAGGCAGGTGCTCTTCGACCGTCTTGCTGCTGAATTCATACACTCACACATACAGTCCCTTGCACACACAAGCACTGGGGAAGAGCACACACACACATGTGTTAATGAGGAGTGACAGCTATATGCAGCGAAGTGATTATCACACTCAACCATTCATAGGTCAGAGCTCCATGTGCATCTGTGTTTTCATAAGTGCTGTAGCTCTGTTTGGAATGGCAGAATTCATGCGCTGTCTTCTGATCATTCAACGCCAAAATCTTTCGCCCTTTTGCTTGTCAGAGATTTTCCCGCTGACCCATTTCCAGTGGCATGGTAGTGTGAGACTCTAGACTAAATTATTCAATAATTATGTTAGAAAGGATTGCTCTCGAAAGGTCTGATGAGGGAGTATTATGTCCCAGTACTCCTTAGCAAGGGTCTGGACGTGCCCTGCTCTTTGCTGTAGGGCTTGAAGGTATTCACCACAGATGGGTCTTTTTAACACAAAGATAAATGATGTAGGTGTTCATACTAACCCTATCAAAGGGAGCTGCTCGCTGGCAGTCCAGTTTTAGAATTAGGGGAAAGCCCCTTGTTTAAGTCTGCTGCCAAAGGGGTTATGGCTTATGCTTGACAGTTTAGGCCAGAGTGAAATACATCAGCATGTAGAATTGCAGTTTTCTGTGTGCTAGGAGGAGCCTGGGGTGGCACTATTTAACTATAGGAGCCCCTGGTTCTTTGGTGACTGGTTCTTTGGTTCTTTGTTGTATCCTACTTAAAATAACATATTTCTCTATGCACAGGTAGAACTACCAGAATTTTGACTCAGCTTGGCACAGCCACCCGAGTGATGAGTGTCAGAAGTACTCCAGTAGTGTTTTGTTCATGCTTTTTATGAATAATGCTCTCAAGTGGGGGGAAATGAAAGTGGCTATAAATTATACCGTAACCAAGCCCAATGATTGTAATTTTACTAAAAATAAATAATTAAATAATAACTAAACAATAAATAACATGCTATTTATAAATTCCACTACAAATGAATACTATACACATTTTTGTATTTTTTCCTAAAAGAAGACATCACTGCTGCTGGGTTGCTGACACTGTATACAAGATGCACAAACCTTCCTTTACTGCTGTATTGGAGAGCAATTTGGATTAATGTCAGAATGGGAGTTGGGAAGACAAATTAAATACATATCAACAGAGAAAAAAAAATTGTTGGTATGATCAAAAGTGTTCAGAGTACAGTTGAAGCCTTTCCCCTATTGCCTTTCTACAAATTGCTTCAGTGTGACTTGTAGATGACTTCCTTTGAACAATTAAAAATGGCAACATATAGGAAAGGTTAGTCAAGACTGTAGGCATGGTCAATTTGCCCAGGGGTAGTATCGTCAGTTTGCCCAGACCTACTTCAGAGCCATGCTTAGTTAGAAGTGGCATTACAGGGTGTGGCTGGGGCCTAATGCCCAGTGCTCTCAGCCCTTTGGCTCTCTGGCCGCACAGCGCAGCTGTTGTTTGTTCCAGCTCTCGACTAGCGTTGCTGCCTGGAAGACAAACCACTTCAGCACTCCTGTCAAATGGAGATTCCATGCATACCTCTTGAGCAGCAGGCACTGTGGGGATAAGGGGCAGTTCAGAGGAGGACCATTGGCCACACTGCTCCATCTAATACTGGCAGAAAGAGCACAGGGAAATGCTCTAGATCACTTCTTAAGTCCAGGGAATGGCGAGGATGAGCCAAGCTCTAATCCTGGCACATAGTCGGCTCTTTCTTCCGAGAAAAAAACTATATACATCTTTTCTCATCATGTTGCCATGCTCTGTTAGGGGGCAAGCAATTTTTTTTTCCATGTGTGCAGTTTCATGCTTTTATTCTAGCATGATTTGTCTCCCTTTTTCCACTCTTTCCGTGCGTTACCTAACCACGTGTATGGTCGCCGGAGGACAGAGTGACTCATTATATCTCTGGAACAAAATGGCTTACTTTTCTGCTCTTAGTTCTCCTGCTACTGTTCGGCTTGAGTACCAGTCTGTATTTCCAATTGCATTTCACTTTTGATGTGTGGAACAGGAACAGAAAGCTTTGTCTCCCTCATCTCCAATATGTTCTGATGTTGACTGACAAATTTGTAGAAGTGATTTTTTTCTTCCCTCAATCGAGATACCATATTTTCACATGAAGCAGTAAAATCTCATCAGGCGTGGCAGATTGAACAAACTGTTCCAAACCTTGCCTGAGAGAAAACATTGCTCTTCAAAGGTGGATTACACAACTACCTCTAAACAATCCTGTTACTGGTGTAAAATTTTGAGGCCAAAAATCCTACATATGCACTTTAAAATGTTGGTTCCTGAGAAGGTATTGTCTTGAATGTCACGCTAAAGGAAAAATAATTAATTGGCATAGAATCTTTACACTACCAACTTGCGCATTGACCCATGACCTCTTGGTCCAGAGGGAAGTATCCAACCCACTAGGCCACCACCACCCCTCTTTTTTACAAAATGCTTTAAATAAGAGGTTCTTCACTCTAAAGGACCCTTTTTGTGCTGTTACTTTTAAGCGTGTACTTGAGTGAGGGCTAAATATGCTAGTATTCATTTATTTATCTGCAATCTTAATTCATTAACACTTCCTACGTTTCTTTTTCTAATCTCTACAATTGACTCATATTTGTACAACAGTCAGTTGTTCAAAATATGACTCAGCCAACAATTTCAGCTTGTTGTCTGCATGGCATTGCCAACGTATACATCTCATCCATGCCTGGTTGCAGACACTTCAGATGCTGGATGCTGATCCAAGCCTTTTTCCCAAGCTAGCCCAGCTGACTGTGCAACGTCTGTCCTGGTTGCTGAAGCGGAGGCTGGTGTGTGTGTGTGTTTGTGTGTGTGCATGTGTGTGTATGTATATATGCTTGGGCAGAATGGGGGCTTATGGTCCCCAGGCAATGTCTGAGGTAGCTTAGCACAGACTGCTGGTGGCTGAGAAGCTTGCAGCTCCAGAAGGCGATCTAGGCTTCTCTGCTTTGTGCCTCAATCTCACTTGATCCCAAAAGACTTTGTATCATCTTTTTTTAAAACTATGCCTTTTGTAACATCTGCCTCAATGTTTACCACCACAGGGCTGTGGAAGATCAAAATGTAATTTAGGCAGAAATACACAAACTTTTTCTAGCAAATATAAAATGTTTAAATGGATAATAAAGGTTTTTTTTGTCACATGAGTGCCAAACTTGGATTTTGAGATGATGATACAGCATATTGAATTGCATATTTTACAGTCAAGTGTATTAAAAGGAACATAACAGCTGCAAAGCCTTTAAAGAAACTGTGAATGTGCATGGGTAGAGTCTCTCAACTTTCAAGAACACATTGAGGCTTACAATGTGTGATCATGCACAGAGAAGCAGCCATGCGAGTTTAATTGTTCCAAAAATATGAAATATGTCATTGGTGTTTTGATTAGCACCAATTAACGGTCTAATGTGACAATCTACAGTGCAATTTTGGACTCAGCTTCAAGCACAATGCGGCGCGCTACAGATATTTCCGCGGCGCACTGTAGTACGTTTTGGCTGCTCTGCGTCTTCTCTGTTTTGCATTAACAATGAGAGGGTTGTCAGAATGTGAGAGAGCATGGAGTATTCACTGGGTTATGCAACGTGCCTAGAAGCATGGCAGATTCCCTCATTAATACAGAGGAGTTACACTGTTAAAGAGCAATTACAAACCCTGTTTATGTATCTGAATAATATTTCGCGAGAGACTGTTCCTGTGCATGTTACATTCCTTCTTTTCTTGAGGCTTGTAGTCACCCCCCCTTCCCTCAATCCATCTTTACCAATGGATTTTCCAACATTATTTTTTTAAGAACTCTTATGGAGGCATTATAAATGATATTTATTTTTGTACTAAATAGGGCTCTCCAAGTAAAATATGAATTGGATTTTCTTGGCGACAGCTGTTGTAGCTCATTTTGCCGGCTCACATTGTTCTTGTGCGCAGTTTCCTGAGCCAAAACAATACGGCTGCAGCAGAAGTGCTGTTCAGCTTCATTAATTAAAATTATAATTAGTATTTGGTCCCTTTTACACTTAATCTATTAGGGAAGCAATGCTTTGATTCTGGAAATCCACCCGACTTCTTCATACCCGCACCCTCTTCGGCCATTTTTAACAGCTGTTGCTTAAGGTAATGATAGTGCAGTGCCCGTCGGGCCTCATCTAGCGCCTTGTGGTGTGTTCTGGAGGAATGGCATTTTGTTTTTTCACTTTGAAAAGAAAACAAAAATGTAGGGGTTGTAAAGGAACAGCATTATATAAGCAGTATCCCAAAGGAGCATGCATTGTTCAGAACCATGAGAGTCTCTGTTTGGGAGGGCACAGTGTAACAGGGCTTCTCTTCCATTTTCTGTGTTCATTTCAGGACAGTGCTATGCGGGGTTCACTCAGCAGGGCATGGCAAGAATCCAGTATGAATTAAATCCAAACCCCATTTTGTGAGACAAGTATTAACCACGAGATTGGACACAATGGCAAATATGGTGCTCTATCATTCTTTAGCGGTTCAGTATTATGCAGGTGGTTTTAATGTTGTGCCTGATCTGTCTAGTCTTCTTTGTAAGAAATCTAAACCACAATATGCATCTACATTTGTTTACTGGGAATGATGACATGCTCTGTGGAGACTGAGCTTGTCATTCAGCTTGGCAGCAATACATGCAATTTGTGTTGAGCTGCAAATTAATTCAAATTTGGGTTCAGTAGAATGGAACTCTAGGCAGCTGTCTTTCTTGCATTGGTGCAAAATATAAAATGTACATTTAAAAATGAATGTATTTTATAATTTTACTTTTTGCCATATTTGTCATTTCTTGACTCCAAAGATTCTGATAAAAGTCGGGAGTGCAGAAGTGCAGACTGACAACGTTAGTTAAAAAAAAATCTAATTATGATCTAAAATGATTTAATCCCATTTAAACAAATTGGAAATTTTAAGTAATACCAGATAATTGATCTCTGGTAACTAATGAAGTTTCTGCTGTAAATATTCTTGATCAGTTTTTTGTATTCCAGGGTGTGCAATATAAGGGTGTTTGCGTATTTTTTTGCTTAGCCAAGTGTGGGTTTGGCAGCACAGCGCTACATGAGTTTGTTGCTCCTCTGATGGGTTTCAGTTACCGTGTGCAAGGCAACACCTCCAGTTTCGGAGCATAGTTTTGGAGTGTTTCCATGCAGTGATATCATAGTTAGCACTCCTTCTGATCTTTATAAGAGAGGCTGCTTACTGCTGTTGTGCCTTTTACAGTAATATCAACATGTGTTCCTTTCTCTCAGTGCAGACGACCCCCTCCCCCAGCTTTCGCCCCCTGCACATGCACGCATGGTCCAACACACACACCTCCTACTGACGGTTCAATTTATACACTGCTTATACACATACTTAGCAGTTAGACTGATTTGTGACCATTACAGAATGTTAACCCTGATTATGATAAAAATTGTTAGAAATTTCATAAAGAGGTTGGGGGTTAACACATTTTTTTTGTCAGGCTCATCATTAGAAGATGGACAGTGACTCAGACTGAAACATCCAGACCTGTGTGTACATATATATACCAGTACCTACATCTTTAAATAGCTAATTGAATAATTCAGAAATTACTATATTTTCTTCAATTCACTTAAAGACTGACTGTGTTTTTCCACACGGAGTCATACCTACATGGTACTCGTGCTGCCAATCGAAGAACCATACAAGGCCAGACTCAAAACTGTTCTTAGAAGAGCCAGACATGAAACTCTTCTTAGAAATTCACCTCAGGCTAATGCTGTGTTCTATTGCTTCAGACAAATCCTTGCACTTCTAAGAAATATCTTGTTGTTTCCTGAAACAAAGATCTGTTAAATGATTCAGATGCATTTTTTATTGCCTCTTTTAAGCCCGTTTTACTTCCTTAATATTTAGAAATACAGTCAATAAAGGTGACAGTTTGGAATTAAATACAGGATGGCCATCAGTGATTGGGTGGTACTTTTTAAACCACTGCCAATTGCAAGTTTTTGTATATGGTAATCTAAACAGTCTTTAAACCAGGATTCCAGGTGAAACTTCTGCCAGCCCACTACTCTACACACCTAACCTAGCCAACAAGGAACTTTTTAATTAGCCAATGAGTTGTCCTAGATGAAAACAACGTCCTAGATGAAAAAACATGATATAGGGTCACAAAGAATGGGAGTGGGAACTTTAAATCATGTGCCAGGTGTAAAATTATCATTTAAAAACATTTTATATGAAGTGAAACTGCTAAAGTACTAAAATGCTTAAAATGTGGTCATTATATTTCCACAATCCCTTACATACTTTTCTGACATATTCATTTTACAATTAATATTGGTAACTGAATAATAAACCCACCGTTTAAGAGGTAAAGCACACATTTTAACATCAGAAGCTTCTGAGAGATACTTCTGCGTATGAGTGTAGTTATGATAATGAACAGAGATTTGAACAGTCTGCAGAGTAAATTACCACAGCCAGTGTGGTGAAAAAGCTCTGTTCTGTCAGTCTTCACTATGTGATGTCCCTTCTCCTCATAACCCACACTCCCTATGTCCCAGAGCAGCCTCTCACAGGAAATGAGCACAGGGGGGGTGGGGGTGGTGTAAAATGCCCCATGACTAACATTTAATCAAGCTGCCATCATGGAGAAAAACAGAAAAACATACGGAAATGACAATGTGCTTCTCCACGTATGCCAAATCCCAAGCAGCTGTAAGAGAAATAGTTCCTTTTTTTTAAATAAATGTTTGAATATTTGCTTTAATTCTTACTTGTTTCTGGTTGATATCAGCCAGGCTTTATGAAAGATACTGATTTAAATAAAAAAGATGGCACTTGTGATCACACACACCAGGAGAACTGCTCTCATTCTCAGCTCATTGACACTTTAAGTGGTGCTTTCGGTAGACACTTGTGTTTGGCGATGTTATTTTCAGCAGTCAGTAGTAATTCCTGTGTTTGTTTTATGGGGGTTGCATGTTCGTGTGGCCAAATGACCCGCAATTGTTGAAGAATATGTCAAGCGGTCGTGTGAAGGAAACTCCAACAATGTGGACTAGCAGATGGTAGAAAGACAGCTTTGTGAAGAACTGACGTTCACACAGGGAACTGGAAAGTCCTACAATGAATATATGGATGACTATGACGTCAGGCGTAAAGATGCTGTCACAATGGATTAGACTCATTTCTCACCAGTAACAGCAGAAAAATCCAGATGCAGTACTGTGTTGTGCATTGTAGTTCTTGTATGCGTTAGAAGTTGAAGTATTTACTGGCAGTATGTAACTACGTCTGCAGAACCTTTGTTTTTATGTTGAGACACTAAAACTAGAAATATGCTCTAAAAACTCTTGAGTATAGAATGAAATGGGATGTACACTATGCTAGAATTATATTTTTCATTTTAACCTAAGAGACAATTGTATTGTTCAGTTTGAAACACTGAACTAAATGTGTCAGAAGTAACGTTAAGGATTTCTCCTTTATGTAAACGGAAAGATAAATTGATCTTCTCTAGGACTATTTTGCTGGACATGGCCAAATCGAAACAGTGCAAATATAAAAAGCATAGAAATTTTAACTCAAGAACGGTGAGGCATTTGTGGAAATTATACTACGAGTGATGCATTCGCAAAGTTTTTGACTTTCTCTCAAAAATGGAACTTTAATAGTCTTTTATGGCAGTGAATGGTTGTGCACAGCTATAATGACTTTAGCCATTGTCGTCTTAAAAAGCCCAAGTCACACTACATTTGTTAAACTGAATTGCCTCCCTCATCCTTGGACGCACAAAGCCAGCTTTGATATGTTTGCTCACCAAGAGAACCATGGGCTCATCAGTTCTAAAATGCTTGTTTTATTTTTGTAAATGTGAGGGATAATTAGTGAATCTATTAGAACTTTCCCAGAGGGTTGGGAACGCTTAACGTTGCGTGCTATTCTATGCCATGACTGCAGCTGCGAAATGGCGTGTTGTCGCATCGGCTCGTAGCTGATGGCGATTGGTTGATTGGACTGCACTCCCATAATGCTCTCTGTCTCTGCATGTCTCCACAGGAAATGGTTTTGTCAACCCCAGGGGCTCCCCAGGTCTTCTGGGTACTCCTAGTGGGAACGGGCTGGGGAAAGTAATGCCCACGAAATCACCGCCACCACCAGGGAGCAACATGGGCATCGGCAGTCGCAAGCCAGATCTGAGAGTGGTCATTCCACCATCTAGTAAAGGCATGATGCCCCCACTGGTGAGTACAGTGACAGAACATTTTACACACCATTGTCATGCACCAAATTTCCAGCAAAACCAAAATTAAACTCTTTGGTGCTTTGTTATTGCCACTGATGTATCTTAGTTATGGTATACATTCTAGATTTTTTTCGCTACCCATGAAGTTCTCTCACATTGCTTTGTAATGTATTTTTTTGCTGTAAATGGAATAAAAAACAGTAGAGCGGAATATCACCATGGCCCATGTGCCATCTCACTCGTTCAATTATTCATATAGAAATTACAGAGCTTCTCTAATGATTATAATTAAGGTGCAGAGAGTTTGGACCTCAGCACCTGAGGCTACTCCAGCTTGTCACACTCATAAATCACTGAACATGTGAAAAAAGAAGAAGAAGTAGAAGTAGGAAAAAAGTTTTACACCCATAATGGGCATATTTTATCTTTGCATACCAAACCTTTTTTCACCGGCCCAGCCTGTATCATATAGAAATGTTTGGGAGTTATTACCAGGGTTAACCAAGGTCCTCCTTGCATTGGTTGCTCTGTGCAAATGTTTTTGCTTGCCAGCATCTGGAAGCACTATGGCTTTATATATGAATCAAAACAAATTCTGCATTCTAGTCATGTGCTATTAGAAGTCTAGTGGATTAAGCGGTTAAGTGTGTATAAGTGGATGTACGTGTGTGTGAGACTGCGAGGATGGAGGACTCCCCCACTCTGTGTTCCAGACAAGCAGGCTAAGGCAGGGGCAGGCAGTGTGCCCTGCAGACAGCCTGTCATTAGGACATAATGGTATTAAATTAATCACATCCCAGTGTGACAGAGTGGGGATGAAGGCTTAATCAGAAGCCCAGAGTGTGAGCCAGATAATATCTTGTCGCCCTTGTCGTGTCTCTCCACTGTTATTGATTGAGTGCGGGTATTAAGACAGTTGTGGCCCAGGCTAGCTAGCTTCAAAGTTCACACCCTATAGCTCCTCCAGCTACGTCATATCAGAAAACAACAAGGAAAAAGTGTGCTGAGAACCTTTTTTAAACGTGAGAACATTTGTGTCTCCTTCTAATCAACAAACTACTGCACACATCCTAAATCAATGTAAATAGGCACTTGTTAGTACTACTTCATGTGGACTATACGGACTGTCAAGGAGTTTGTTAATTGCACTACACGTTATTTATATATGGGCAATCCTTTTTTTTCCAGTTCTTATGAAACTATTAAAACCATACAATATGTATGATATTTTTAGCTCTAAAAATAGCTTCTAACTCATCGCTAAGGTGACTGCCCATCGTTTTTGCAAGGCTACTACAGTAGGTCTTCAGGTCAGTGTGTTTTCTTACTCTCCTGTGGTGTAGCGTTTATTCCATCCCCTCTACAAAACGATCAATTAATGTAAGTGGAGGGCTGTATGAACGAGAAGCGGAGAAATTGACGGAGCCATTGGGCTCAACGGCCGATGTATTGACAATGCTTTGACGTGAAAGGTCAAGCACTTCTTAGTAGCGAGGTCAAGTCCCTGAGAGAGATTTCCTTGAGCGTTTAAAAACCTATGCTCCTACAACACTCTTTTATCCTCTCCCCTTATTAAACTGGCTCTAAGCTCTGCGGGCTTTGTTTCGATTGGCTTGAACGAACGCATGTTCATGCTGACATTACACAAAGGCCAACTCTAGTTACACCAGGCAATAAGTTGTGGAGACAAATTTGACTGAAGTGCGTAATTCATTTGACTAAAGGACACAATAGCATGTAACCTGAGTAGAATTTGGTTTTACCTGCCATTCACTTGATTTGAATAAGTTTAGGATAAAAGACATGCTGTAAATGGCTTTAGAATTGGAAGTAGTGATGGGAAATCCAATATGTGATACCAGGCTTAAATAAATTAACACCAAAACCATCATGTTTAATAGTTTTGTTGTGCAAGAAAAAAGTGAAAACTTTGTGAATAAACAGTAAAAAAACAGGGAATGTATACATTTAATATTAATTTTACATGAAATAAACTCACAATTTAAGCATTTTTGCATCAAGGCAGCCCATTTTGTCATACAAAGAAGTAACATTCAATACTGATGTAAAAGGAAATATAAAAGGACAATGCTTAAATGGAAAAATCAGGTTTGGAAGTATCCCTTGTAGCTGGACCATGCCTTACATAGTAAGTCACGATGTTAAGCGTAGGTGTGCCTCGCGGGCTCCGTACTGATACCATCCTCTGTTCTTTTTCTGTTGGGAACAGTCGGAGGAGGAGGAGATGGAGTTGGTGAGTTGTACCGCTTGCCTGGATCAGAGAATGGTCGAATTTCTTTTAAGCTCTCACCGTTTAAGCTAGCAAAGCCACATGTTAGCACAGGAAAAGAAAAAAAAAGACATGTTAAACACGAGTGCACTTGCTTGGGTTTGAGCTAAGCTTGACTGAGCTGAGTTCTGGATGTGTTCACAAGTGCAGCAAAGTGTGCAAAGGAAGTCTGGTTTGAACTTGGTTTGTTCAACTCACTGCATGTTTTCTAATCTGTCTCAGGTTAAGCTCAAGACTGCCTGTCTCAGTTTCCTAAGTTTGTAATAGTTTCTCAGTATTTGTGTGTGGGTGTCATTGCGTGATTGAGGATGTGAGCATTCACAAAGTGACATATAAATAAAAAAAGAGAAATCCCCCACCATCAAGTCAGCCATTAATTATTTGAAACATTTACTTGCTGTTTATTTTTTTTGTCCTCCTCAAGAGTTCCTTTTCCTTTTTGAGTGTGTGGTTACTTCATTCGGGATGACGTCGTAGAGAGATAGAGCAGAGGCCGGCATGAGGTCATGTTATTGAGGGAAGAGGCCAAGCACAGAGAGAAACCAAATTACTTGACTATGTTTTTGCCCTTAGAAACAATTCAGGTTTATGTAAACAATAGGAGGATATATCAGTCACAAAAAGATATTGGCATCTCCAGAGCCGTCTGTCATCCAGTCATTTTGGAAAAAAGCATTTTTCAAACCTAAAGATGTTCTTATGTATATATTGTTGAACAGTAGATTTTAGGGATTTTGTTATTGGATTTTTTTGAATGAGCTTTATTCCTGCTCAGTTTTAAAAAAAGATGTCTTGAATTTAATTGAAAACATGTTCAGGTAGTTTAATTTCTTAGCTTAAGCAAACTTTATAAATACTAATAGCATATTTTATTTCAGAGTGTTTGGTTTGAGTGTCTGTAGCAGTTTGTGTGTGTGTGTACATGCGTGTTTTTTTGTGTGCACTATGCATGAACATGTGCCAAGAGTGACTGAATGCTTGCACTGCATGCCTGTGGTCACACTGAGATGTATTCACAACAAGTCACTGCATAAGCTTAAACACACCAGGCAAGTGTTTTGTTTTGACACTACCTGGGGACATATCAAGGTATTTAGGGGATTGCCTTTACCTGAGTCTGCCCTGCATTTTCTTTGATTAATGTTGGAAATATCTGCTTTTATGTTTGTATTGCTATTCATTATTGGTGAGGATGAATTACACTGACTATGATCTTGTGTGAGTGATATCCAGAAGTTAACCTGACTATGAGCCTGTGGGAGCTGATCTCCTCCCTGCCACCGAACCTTATTAAGCACACGCCTCCTCCACTAGCAGACCATTGTCATGTCTCAGTAAAGCCCCTAAAAACTTGTCTGTGATCAGGCTCCTAATTTGTGCCGCTTTCATATTTTCTAGTCCTTTTGAGTACCGTCCAGCTTGTAAAAAATTTTGTTCAAAGCAGTAAAATCATCAGACATTTTGTGGTGAAGCTACAGTGCCCCTATGTGGTAAAAAAACAGAAGTGCACCCAGAGATTCTAAAAGTTATGACCATTATTAAGTGCTAAGATGTATTTTATATTATATGTAGTGTCTGTGTAGATGTATTTGGATTGAAAACAAAACATTTGAACCTCAAAAGGGGATTCAAAAGTTCAAGATGAGCAAAAGGCACACAGAAATGTCTCTATGTTATTAACCCTGTCTGCTTCGATGTCCTGTTTGCAGAATACCCAGAGGATAAGCAGCTCCCAGTCCACTCAGCCTCTGGCCACGCCCGTGGTGTCCGTCACCACCCCGAGTCTACAACCACAAGGCCTGGTCTACTCAGGCATGCCTACTGCCTACAACACTGGTGAGTTTAAAACTCACACACATTTATTTACATACTCTAAGAAACCAGCTCATTAGGTACATTTAACTTGTATATGTAGATTTTATCATCTCCACTGACCATTAGTTTTAACTTTACATTTTACTGTTATAGAACATCTGTGTTTCTGCACCATTTGTTAGATCCAGTTCCTCAGTGTCAAGAGAACTTGGAAAACCAGACCATAGCATAGATAGTTCAGTAGTTTTGGGTTCTTACTATTAATGACTGTGAGCAGTGGGACAGCACCTTCTGCCTAACACGATATTAACTCTGATCTTAACCTTGTAAAGAAAAACAGACTGACTTTGCCCTTTGCCTTTTGTTTTAAACAAATGAAACATGTTGCCTTTTGTTGGTTAACACATTGTAGTTCTGAAAATGTACAGTATCCTCTCTCTCTCACACACACACACACACACACACACAAACACACACACACATCCTCACACACCACATAGACATGTTGTACACACTTTCATTTGGGCTTATGCATAATTCATTGCTTACTGAAAAAAATGCACAAAATAGCCCATCAAATATACATGACCCAACACTTCAAGTATGGCACACTCTCTCAAACATGCATATACAGTCATTCCCCAAAACCTGCTGTTCTCCTGAGGTGTGGAGGTGTTAGTGGCGCTCACTGGCAGCCCATTGTTGTTGTTCCAGAATATTCCCTGAGCAGCGCTGAGCTCTCCTCTCTGCAAGGCTTCGGTCCTCCAGGACTCTCACTGGGCTCGGTGTCGGCATGGCAACAGCATCAACTGGGCCAGGCCGCTCTCAGCTCGCTGGTGTGAGTAACTCAGACAATACAGGCTTACGCACATGCAGGAACACGATACACACACACACACACACACACGCTCACACACACGCCACACGCCTACTGGTTGGCATAAGGTCACACGCTCACACTCACAATGAAAGTAACTGCACAGAATTCACACCATGGGTTTCTCTCAAGTGAACATGTGTGTGCATGTGCATACAGTGCTCTCACTCCAAAGTGTGTGTGCTTGTGTGCCTCTGTTTCTGCACTACTTAGCCCTTAGGGGTCTGAAGTTCTTATTTCTGTAACTGTTTAAACATTATTTGTAACAAAAACATTTTTCACAGTATCTTTTTTGATTTTAGCCTCTTCCAAATTAATTCTTGTAAATTCTTACAGATCTTATGGCCAGTGTCATTATTGCCAAATGGGCTCATGGCCTATGGCCTATTTTCGTTTCCTTTTTTAAACCTGAAGCTGTAGCTTATGTCATGTTTGATAACATTATACGAGTTGCTACACTGAAAGTTAGAAGTGAAAGCTCAATGACTCCTGCGTAATACAGTGTTTCAGCAGAGGTGTGGCAGCAGCACACAAGATACATGAGAAGTGCACTTACATGCCTCAAATTATTAACCTCATTATATTGCAAGAGAAATCAGCCAAAATGTATTCGGTTGAATGCATATTTGGTGCACAGATTTGACTGATCATGGCCACTCCTGATTGTGTACAAGAGACCTTCAATAGAAATGTTGGTGTGATGGCAATGTGCAAATTGAGCACCCAATATTCAGATGCCGTTTGAATCATTTTTAAACATAAAAGCAAATAAATAACATCCACAACCATATGCAGTGTGACATGCAGTGAAATGCCTTTTATGACTATATCAATATAAATATCAATATTGAAATGAGGTGAAATGTAAAAGCTTAAAATTGAATTTTGTGGATGTTGTGCAAAGAAATTAAAGACTGGTATTG
>JBBKCR010000018.1:975736-991196 GCA_037577295.1 Ladigesia roloffi
TATATATAAAGAGGTTGCGCTGTTTTCTTGGTTTAGGACACAAAACATCCTGTAAAGTACAGTAAAAACATAATTGTAATAATATTAATAATTTTCTTCTTTCTGCTTTAGCGGTGGTGGTCACGTACCTCAGGGCTCCAACCTCTCGATCAACACCAGCCAGAATATCAACATCAAATCGGAGCCCATCTCGCCACCTCGTGAGCGCGTCACCCCGTCTGGCTTTAACCTTCAGCAGCAGCCGCCCCAGCCTCCTACTGTCCGCCCGGACATGGGCCGCTCGCCTGTGGACAGCCTCAGCTCCTCCTGCTCCTCGTATGATGGCAGCGACCGCGAGGATCACCGAGCCGACTTCCACTCGCCTCCGCTGGGCCTGGGGAGGCCTCCTGCCCCTGGAACCGAGGAGCGCCAGAGTCCCTCCGTCAAGCGCATGCGCATGGACACCTGGGTCACATAAAACCGGTCCGGGGCGGCCCGAGCTCCGGACAGCCACCCGGCAAATGGGCCATGCAGGGCGAGAAAGTTGGAGGCCAGGGCAGGGAGGGTCCTCTTTATTATTCTATTATTATTTAACTTCATTTTTTTTTTGTTTTGGAAGGAGGCGGGGTGCTGAAGGAAATTTAAAGATGTCCTGACATATCGAAATTAAGTGGTGCAACTAAGCAGGGAGAGAAAGAGGGAGAAAAACAAAATCAGTCGTTTCAGGACTGGTTCGATTACTTGGAGGAGGCGTTATCAGGTACTTGATGCAGTGCAGATTTTTGCGAGAGTTCAATGTTTAAGAAAAAAAAAGAATAACGTGAATTGAGACGTTTTAGGTCATTGTAGTCACTGGTCCGGTCTGGCACTTGTAGTAGCTGTTTTTGCTGTTGAATTTGCAGGCTTTAAACAATCAGAGCAGGTTTTAAGGGCCTGATCTCTTTCTGAAGGCTCCAGCCTGCTGGCCTCTTGACTTAAATCTCCTAACTTCACACACCCTTAAAGTCACATGCTAACTTATTCAAGAGTGACCATGTTCATATTTGTGGTTTACAAAGGGAAGTACATATCTAAAATAAGATCACATTTCTTCAGAATTAGCAAAGTAGCTAAAAGCTGTGTCATAGGAAAGACAATTCACAACTTTAGTGTTATTTTCTTGTTCAGACAATAACCCTAAACTGTACAGTGCATTACTGATACATGTTTGTTTTTTTAAGGAAAGGAAAATGAGTTCAAGGTTAGCCCAGTTGAACTGAAGATAGGAGTCCTCAATTTAATGCAGCTCAAACTACTCAATGGTAAAATAAGCCAAAGCCTATATGTTAATTACTGTTTTGTTATAGGTTTGAAAATCCTCATTCTCTTTCACTATCCATTTCATCCTAGTCCTGTCATATTGTACTTTGTTTCAGACTATGAAAAAAAATAGATATACATGCAAACCAGATCTTGAAACAATATCTAAAGCCATGAACACTTGCTGTTCTGTTTGTAAATTAAAGATTTGAGCCAAACTTTTTTTTCTTTTGTTATGTATATAGCAACTTTAATATATATCACCTTCGGTGTAAGTACGTATGTATTGTACCTTCACCAGATTGAAGAAAAAAGTATATTTTTGTGGATTACTGCCAGGTTTACAAGGCGAGATCCTTATTAAGTAGAGTATTCACTGGTTAATATTTACTATTTTGTTAACTATACTGTACTTTCTTCAAATCTGACTTATTACTGCTAATAATAATCAAAGTGTTTTTATTTGAATGAAGGTCTTTTTTTTCTTCTTTTTTTGGGTCGTTTTCCCTTTAATGATGGTGAATGTCTGTCCTCAAGAAATTGTAAGAACAGTGCTGTAAGTTTGAAGCTCCACTATCGCTTTCTTTTCATTTTTGTAAACGGAAAATTGTCACAATAATGAAAGCAGAAAGATTTTTCCCCTTCTTTTCACTGTACCTAGGAAACGTTTTTCCCTCCTTCTCACTGTACCCATCATGAGTGGGTTGAGCCAACGGCTGTTGAACACACTGCCTAAAAAAACGTGGACCCATTTCAGGCTTTATCCATTTGAACCCCATTGAAGACACATATTTCATGAGTTGTGGAGAGATTTTGTTGGGCTTCAAATTTTCAATTGGATTAACACTCTGATCCTCTATTCAATCAAGCCCCTTTTCAAAAGCACTTAATGTTCCACATTATTACCCACATACTGTAAATATTGTAACCCTGTTGAAACCTTATACATACGCGCGATGTACAAAACACACTTTTTCTTTCCCATTTTCATTTGATGAATCGGCTCGGTGGAGGTAGATCCAGTTTCCGAGGCGTCAGATTGCTCTGTTAATGCTGGATTTCACGCAGGGGGTGTACTGTCATATGTGTGTACATGTGCGTGCTGGCTCTCTGTTCTGCATATATACACCCTTCCACGCCGAGGCTCTTCGTCTGCGCTTCTTCTTTCGTCCGCAACAGCAGTAAACGTCCAGCTCACGCCTCACTGCCCCCCTCCGCACTCCTCGAGGTGGCAGAGTGTCAGGGGAATTCAGCAGCAAAAAGACAGCTTAAACGCTAGACAATGCAAACCTATCTCTCTGCTGGATTGCACATTTTGATCGTATGGTTGGGTTTGCCATCGGAAAAAAAAAAAAAGGCTCCCTCTCTTTAAATTTGCTATCTATTTCCCTCACCCTCCTCTCTTTGGGTGTTCTCATAGCATTTTAGATACCTCCCTGCCCTCACAGGCACTATAGCAGCTGGCAATAAGCTCCTGTTGAACTATGCAGACTCCAAAGCAACACACAGCCCAGCACACAGAGCCACTGAGACGGCTCCACACCAGTGTCCACACTGATAAGACCATTTAGAATAAAATGTAAAAAAAAATGGGGGAAAAAACAAATCATGTGCCCATTCATATTGTTGCCTAGTAAACAAACAAAATGCTCTGGATCTGAGCAGCTGAGGAAATGACTGTTAACCGTAAACCCTTAAGTGCTTGCATCTCACATTTTTATTGGCTCCACTGAAAGTACAACAGAAAGCCATTTTGACTTTGAATCACCTTAATATACGCCCTAGCTTTTGCTAACTATTGTCTCCAACAAAGTGTGATTTAAAGGAGAAGCTTGGAATTTCAGTTAAAAATCCATATTTTTTAAGATGTCCATCAAGTGTCACAATCAACACATTTCAGGGTAGACAAGCAATAATGCAATAATGCCACTGCGGTTCTATGCACTGCATGGTGGAGTAATCTCATGCAGGGCACTCAAACTGCAATGCACACACAAACACACACACACACACACACACATACTAGCTCATGATTAGCAATCAGGGAATTTCTAGATTTTCTCTCTTGTGCACAGTTAGAGCCTTATTCCAAAGAATAGTTGGTGTTCTAAATCAAGCTTGAAATTTCTCATCAACACCAGTTTCATCCCCAATGGGAAAAAAAAACAAAAAACCTCACCATCGAAGTTTGACCATGGTCGTCTATCGTCTATCAGCCCCCAACAAACACACAGTAAATACATAGGAAATCTAAACGGAGGGAGTCGCTCGTTTTGATCCAGGCGCCGCTTACGACATCCACAAAATGAACTGAATGTGAAATGAAGGGTTTAGGGAAGAAAAATTAGTCTTTGTAGAGAACTTTTCTTCACTTTGCTGTTCAAGAGTACACCGCTTTGCTTTATGGCTTTTCTAAAGACAGAACTATGTATTTGGTAATTGTTTGTAGTTCCTAGTTCACTTCAAGAAGCTGTTCGCGGTTTGAGCGCTCAAACCGTTTGGCGGCACAAGCTGGACTTTGTTGCCATGAATGAAATTAAATGTTTCAGATAAAAAGAAAAATGAAAGTCAAGAGAAAAAAAAAAGTTTAAGTTAATCTGCATTATATTTCCCTTGAATGTGTTGTTTTATCTTCATTATACAATAAATATTCTAGTGAACTTTTTATTGAATGACTAAGATATTATGCTAGAGATGTTTGTATTCTGCATTCACTTAAGTAAAGATATTGGCTTTTACTGTGTAACATAGGTTCTCTTGCTTATTCTGTACAAACTGAAGTGAACAACTCTCTGAATCTGAGCAGACTTTGTCCACCTGTGAAGTCCCAAATATTAGAAACTGTCCGCTTTATTAAAAACCTCAATGTACCCTCAAACCCAAACTCTACTTGCTTTCCTACCACTGCACTGAGTAACAGAACCAGACCACTGGACCCAGATATTCAACAGTTTCCATCAATCCAAAAAAACATCTCATGAAACATCCCCATAAATAACATACTTTGAAAAAGTAAGTGTAGAGTAATGGATCTGTGCCAATTGGCATTTTCTGGAGTTTGAAAGCAGGAAGTGTCGTTGCTTAATGTCTGGGAATAGATAGCATCAAGAAAACCTGCTTTGCGATAAAGGTGGGGGAATGCAGGGAGATTTTTTCATGGCTGATTCAGATTCTGACTTCTCTAAGCTAAAATGACCAATGGTCTGTTTTTATTAGACTTGGCCTCATATGGTGCTCACTTAATGACCATACAAACAAATTATACACATTTCCTGTTCTTTCTATTTTGCCAGAGAAACAATATAAAAAACATTATTCGCTCAGACTGACAATTTCATCTTGTAAATGAAAAATCAGTAGCCTTTCGAAATAACACGGATTATATAAAGGGCTCAGACAGAAATAAGCGGCGGCCGGCTCTTTAGCACGAGTGCTGTCTGATTGTGCTTTGACATGTTGGTAGAGGTGTAGTGAACTTTTACCTGCCTCACAATATTAAAACCACACAGACTGACAAAATCAAAATCAGACATTTGTCCATTGCCAGTTCTATGCAAAGAAATGCCGACTAATCTTGATACCAAATACTGATATCAAACTTTTACTGATACCAAACACTGATACAAACACTGAATGGTTTCAGTTGTAAAAAGCAGTAAATTGGGCCATTTACAAGGATATTTGAAAGACTTTGAATTGCTAAGATGAAATAACATGAGATGTAACCTTCAAATCATCCACTCTGTGTGAATGTGTGTGTATGTGTGTGTATGTGTGTGTGTGTGTATGTGTGTGTGTGTGTGTGTGTTACAGCATCAAAGACACATTAAGTTCAGAATGAAGATGGGTATTTATTTAGTTGCTTAAAAAAAAACTCTTCAAATTGAAATTTGCATGTATCTAAATGATCCTTCAGGGCTGGAAGTATTTAGGATGTGCCCATCACCACAGGTTTGCCATTCTAAACAAAACTGCAGAGTCTGCAGTACAAAACTGCTCCTGAGAACCATAATTTATTGTAATTAAGCAAATACTTCAGCAGTAGAAGATGGTATGGTGGTCTATTGAGCTAAATCGCTCCCTTACCTGCAGTACAATGATTTTTCTTTGTGAATAAAGACTACACCTCACACAATCAGCACATGACTGATCTGTTCCTCCCCAATTTCAGATCACACCTTGTTGAAAGGTGATCATAGGCAGCAAAATTGTTATAATAAAATAATTCAAAAGTATTTAGTGTATTGTGCACTTTTATTTTTAAAGTACTGCTATGTGCATACATTTATAATTACACTTGCAAAGATTAAAAAAACTAATAATACCATTTTTAACAGCAGTGTTCCCTTTAAAACTTTACACTATACATCAAATCAAAAATAAAACCAAAGCTATCTGCCACTGCAGGGCATTCACCTTTTATCTAATTTGTTACAGAAAAACAAGTTCCCCTCAGAGTCCAGAGCATGGGGGCATTATAGCAGCTACATAGGAGGACCAGTTCCATATGAGTCTATGTATCTCAATGTAGTGCCATTAAACACACTGTTGGTGTAATGGTAAGACATCCCAATATTTTGTCCAAATAATATGTATATATGCATGCAAAACCCTGCTCCAGAGAGACTTGGTAAGAAGCAGCAGATACATACGCTCAGAATACCGTCTCAGAATCTCTCACCTGACTTAATTATTGAGGGCAATAATACAAACAGAAAATTAGGTTGCTGGATTCACCAAGTCTATTTGTAAGTAAATTACAATAATCTGTGTAAGTAAGTCATTTTAATAAGTCCAGGAATCAGCACACACTGATCAGCCTTCATGTTACCACTCCAGGACTGATCACAACATTGCAATATAGCTGTAGATAACTTGGCTTGTTGACTGTGCATTTTACACAAACCATACACTATATGGACAAAATTATTATGACGCCTAATCATTACATCAAATACATAAGACCACAAAGTTAGAAATATTGCATTGTCCACGATGCCTTGGTATGCTGAAACATTAAGACTGTCCTTCACTGGATGTTAGAAGCTTAGATAAAAACCTTAAATACCAGATTTGTCCCCATACTTTTGTCCATATAGGTTATCATTCAAAACTAATCTGGGAGGACAGGTTTCATGAACTACACCTAAACCTCAAATTGTAATAAAATCAGAAAACAGTTTAATTCTGCCTGTTTTTTCTTGTGTAGCCTGTTGCCTGTGCGAGATATTGCAGTTGCAGTATGCAACCAGAAGAGGGAGACATTCCTAATACATTCAGTTGACTTGAATAATTTTTACAAATCTTACTCGCTTTAAATGAGTAAGACAGCCTGTTGAAACGTGTATTAAATGAATTCTTACACAAAATAAGGTTCAAATCTAGTGTGTGAAATGTGGGCTTGGTGTTTGAACCTCGCCCCCACCTGACAAACCACCCCCCATCAAATACTCAACTACGCGCTCATCCAAAACCACGCCCACCAAACAAACCATGCCCCTCACTTACACCAAACAAACCTGCTGTGGATGAGACACTTGACAGAGGCGGTTGTTGGAGAACTTTTCTTAACATGACTTGTGTCCTGTAGTGTTTTTACATGAGAGCAGGTAAGGTCAACTCATATATTATTATTTTCTTAGGGCTAAGAGGAATTCTGAAGGGTTGTCAGTGTTTTTTTTTTAAACTGTGGAGAATTAGCCTCAGGTGGGTATTTCCCACAACACTGCTCCATAGTCTGAGAACATAGTAAAAAAGTCAAAAGCTGTGTATGATCTGTTTGTTTCCAGTTTTAGTCAGGCCAAGAGTATTTATAAAGCCCGTTATTGACCTCTAAAGGTCATGCAGTGTGCATTACACGAATATATTAAAAATAAACAATAATATAAGAAAATGCAACAAGGGCTATAAAAGTGCAGATATGTAGATGGTGGAAGAGAATAGCACTTTTTAAGTCTACAGTTGGTACAGATCTGATACTGATGGGCAGTTGGAGAACAGCAGCGGACAGCGCAGTGGATTTGCACCATTTCATTTTAGTATTTCTGCATTGTTTTAGTCGCTTCTAATAATTGCTTTGTTTACATACATTTTTATTTCAACAGAAATATGTTGTTTACTTGTGGGTCCAACCTTTTGGAAACTCCCAGCTCTATGAATCCCAGGTTTTTTACTTCTTAAGAACAATTTACTGAAAACACATCCCTAATTTTTATGGCCTAGGCTCCAGACAGCAGTTTAACTGACATATTTATCCCAGTACTAATCTAGCCCATTAGTAATCTACCACTCCTGCTTTCTGAGTTTCACAGCATGTATAGGAAAATTACTTTGAAGGAAACTGCCCAGAAATGAAATGAGATTTATCTAACCACCCTATACCCATGTTCTCATTTTTAATTTTTTAGATCTCCCCAGTGTGATTTTCTCTACAGTCTGATCATCCCCTACTGCTGTAGACTGTAGACTCTGAGGCCACTCCACAAACTACACACTACCCTACTAAATGGTATGTAAAATAGTACATCACCCTTAGACATGTGTTCAGTCATGTTTTGGGTAAAGTATGAAAGTGTTTTGATTGGGTAGCGGCCTCAGTCAGTAAACTACATAATCACATGTTCTTTGTGAGGTGATTAGGAGATGCTGCAAGAGGTCAAATATGGACTAGTTAAACTGGTTAAATCTGTTCCAGTACAGGTTCTGAGTATGGTGTGATATTACAGGGCCAGTAATGTCTTTATTCTGGGTATAAATAATTTTGGTTGATACATGTTTCTCATACTAGTAACTACTGTAAACTTAATGACATTGATACCTATTAAAATAATAATAATAATAATAATAATAATAATGATAACCACAAAACACTTCTGCTAATAATAGTAATGCCAACTTTACAGGCAGATTAAACATAAAACAAATCAACAACATTATTCAAACTGTACTTGATGTAAGATGTAAGATGCATTTCTGTTAGAAAATTAAACATGTTTATATGTGGTTGCTAAACCTGTGTTTGGAAAAAAGTTTGCGTTAAAAAAATTCCTCTGCCTCTAGAGATTCAAACCCTGATCATCTGATTCAGAGACCAGTGCTTTAGCATCGTCCCACTGGGAGGTGGACCTATACCAGCTCTTAGCAGCATGCATAGTGTAGCAGCATGCACAGACTGATTGTTTTTAATTAAACCACAGTAGTCTTTTTTTTAACTGACCAGAGCTTTGGTGTCTTTAAGTCTGTTTAAGACTGTGCTGTGTGTTTTGCTGTGTGTTACTTTGCATTTAGTTTGGTCCATTCCTGGGACAGGTTTCCAGATTTTTGGTGACCAATTTTGATGCTTGGCCCTTGATCAACTGATCACAAAGTTGTTTACAAGCGCACTATAGATATTAAAGATGTGTTTTTAATAGTTTTGAAAGAAGCGAGGGAGAAGGTGCTAGGAATTTCTGACTAGCAGAATTCCATAGTTTGGAGTCCACAAACAGAAGACAATTGAAATTTAGGGGCTTTGCGCAGGCCGGTGCCAGAGAGTATGGAGTGAGCGAGCAGGAGTGTACATGTGGATTAATTCAGTCAGATAGAGAGAGGCAGAATTGTACAGAGCTTTAAAATGAATGAGAAGCAGCTCGAACTGAATGCTGTATGAAACGGAGTAGCCAGTGAAGTTCATGGAGAACAGGGCAAACGTGTTCAGACTTTTTATTACATGTAAGAACTTGAGCTGCAGATTTTTTAACATACTGAATCCTGACAGTAATTTAGGTGCATTTAGATCTGAGAGGAAAGACATCAGTAGGGCTGGGCAACTCCTAAGTTTGATTACACACATTGATTTCAAGTTTGGCCATACATACATGCACACAGTGTGAAATATTCCACTTACACTGCCAGGACTGTGTGAAAAATATATGTAAATAAAGGTACACTGTATTCATTGGAATTTGTTGAATTCGTAACAAAAATGTCTGACAAACATCAGTGTCAGTGCAGAAGGACTTGACAAGGGAATTAGGTACAATTTAACCAGCTCCTATCAATCATACTACTGATCATACCTAGTGTTAGCATTCTACATTTCCTTGCTATAAATCAAATGCTATCGCACTTACAGTCACCAGACCTAATGTAAAAGCTATGGGAGATCTTGGACTGTATTATGCAGTGGACTGTATTCCACCATGATCATCATTGTAGCATCATGGTGGCACAACATTTACTAATAGGACTTTTTCCCCCCTTTAGTTTGTCACCTATCTGAACAGTGACGTTCTGGGCTCAGAGTCACAGGGCGGCCACAGAGAAAAAGTGTTGCGTTTCTTACACAGAAACTTCAGTGCTCAGAAATGTGATACATACACAGCACATATTCTGCACCCGTTGCGTTTGACACGTTAACTATTGCTCCTAGTGGTTAGGATCTAAGGCTAATGCAAGTTGATTTAGGGCAAAACTGCTGTGTGTTGTAATATCTTAAGTCTTTGCAAACTGTTGCACATTTTCATATTATTATTTTTATAGTCCAGCGAGGGTGTAGGTACACTCACCTCACAAAGAATGCTGTAGCAGGTGCCTAGAATGTAACCTAACCAGTGTGGCCTGTTTGTCTCCACTAGCATCAAAACAACAACAGGGTTGTTTCTGGCTACTGAAGGCATACTTTACAGTGTAAATGTAGTAAAGACATTGTTGAAAAGATGTTGTTGGCAAATGCACCTCCGAGACATCTGTGTTAAGATGTAATTAGCTTTTTTGCTGTACTGTGTTTAAATTTTGCCCATTCCTCTTGGCACATTGTCTTCTGTCCACTCAGATGCAGTTTCATTGTCCTCCATGAAGAGGCCACTTAGACTCCCTCACCCTTTTAAAGAAACTAGTTATTTTCGTGGTATATTTGGTGTTATGTCAGATTTTCTTAGATTTCCATTGTGTGGGACCAATCAAGCATTTCCTCAAACAACACTAACTAAGCTGTGCCACTGCAGTACCTGTCAGCTGAAACACTTCCGTTTTTTTTTCCTGCTATATATAAATAATGCGATTAAGCCATGTACATTGAATTCATACTTCGTGGTTGAAAGCTGTTTTTATTAATATATTGTGACTGTCATACACAATAATAACTTGTTTTTTGTTTAAAAAGGCCAAAAAACATTTACATGTGGTTATGTTTCATGTGAACTGACCATTAGACCCTTTCAGATTGTATGGAATTTTTTTTATTAAACAACAGTGAGTCAATAATGTTTTTCTTGTTAAGTAAAAATAAAAATTCGTTTGTGCCAGATTTTTTTAAACAGCTAATATATTTTAGGTCAATTTTATGCAATTCTTTGAATTGATTTTTCAAATTGTTTTTCTATTTGCTTTTTTAGACTTGATCTAGACAAACAAGGAGGAAGAACCTTTGAAATGGAACCCAAAAAGAACCTTTTATCCAAATTTCGTGAGAGAACCAAGCCCCTATTCAATGTGAAGATAGGGAAGAAAGCGAAGAAGACTCCCCTTAAATACAGGAGGAGTATCTCAGTACCTGACCTGAGATTAGCGCAGTGCCTGCCATCAGAGCTGGACTGTGTTACCCAGTCTCCGGATCCTGACTCTGCCTCCTTCACTGAACACGATGGAACAGATAGTGAAACCCCCAGTGTGGCGTATTCAGATAAGCTCACTTTAACTGATCCACCACTTTCAGCCAAGTCCACAGAGCAGTTCATGGACATCGCATCCTCAACCTGGTCTGTAGACCGGCACAGTCTTCAAGACACACCCTTTTCATCTGGGCTTCAAGAGAAACACACCCCATATACTCCATCTGCAACCAAGAACCTGGACCAACTCACAGCAGCATCCACACCATCTGTAACCAGGTCTCAGGACAAGTTCACTTTCCCAGACATAACGGCATCACCCAAGCTGTCTGTTTCCGATGTCCCTTCAGCATCAGCGAGACCAACTCTTTTGGATGTCCCGTACACCAGTGATAGGTCTGACAGAAGAACAGCAGAACAGGAGAGCCGATCCACATGGTATGTTTCAGAACAGGACAATGAGTCTGTCTGCAGCTCGGAATCTGACGAGAATGACCAGGAGCTCACAGTGCTCATGACAAAAAGAGCCACAGAAATGTGCATTACTGGATCAGCTGAGGACACGAATGAGGTTAGTACTGTATACATCATACACTGCTACACAATTCAAGGTTGATTGGGTACAACTGTCTTTTGGCTATATCCATTTTACCAAGTACATGCATGTACAACTAGTGCTACTGATATGTACATTCTACCCTGTCATCAGTGGAAAGGCAATAGTACAGGACTGGTGCTCCATCACTGCTGGTTTAAAAACAGTCCAACAATTTAAAATAATTGTGTGTATTGACGTACATAGCAAGTGTTGATAAAATAGACAAAAGGTGTAGGTTCAAGACTTAGTCCCCTGAGGAATTTGTGACTTGATTCTAATTTTCACAATATTTTCAAAGCCTCATATTGCCATTACTAGATTATTATTGCACAACTTGTAAAACTTAGAAGTGCTTTCAAAGTTACTATATGCAGGCATCTTTTGTGCAAAGCATTCTGTGCAGTGTGCTTGGGAGGTCTGATTCAGAAACACAAAGCTGATGGATGCTCTGTAAACATACGTTTGAAAGCCCTTTGTTTTGTTTCCTGAATATATGATCATAGAAACATGCAACTTATTTTCAATACCAAGTAATTTCATGACTTCAGTGTAAGACAGTTTCAAAAATCCTCAGTGTCTCTCAAGAGTCAATATGTTGGCACGTTCTCATTTCTCAGAGATGCATAATATCAATATGTTTAGCTTTTCTTTAATACAGGAACTAACTAAGCTGCATTCAAAACATTTAGCATACATTGAGAATAGCTCCTGCAAAATCAAGCGTTTTAGCCTTCAAAAATCTTAAAAAAAGCTGCAGGATCATGGGTAGACTGCCCAATAAATCATAAACAAGATGATTTATTAGGCAATAATTAGATAGATTATATATATTTCTTGTTTCATGTTAATATTGACCACTGTTACTCATCATAACCTAATCTTTGCTGTGTCAGGTGCCAAATGAGAGCAGTGACTATGATACGAATCTCTCAGGAGAGGGAGAAAAGAGGGTGAGTACCATGCAATCCATCTTTCTGTTCTATTTGCATTGTGCAAGTTATAAGATTGGAACTGTGTTCACCTGATCACACTTGAAGCACATTTTATTCATGATCATGAACATTTATAAGTCTGATCCTCATGACTTCTTGCTACTGTTTTCAAACCCTTTGGTAAAGTAGTTTATTCTCCATTTTAATTTATTTTAGTAGCTACTAAAGAGTATTTTCATCCAAGTAGCTCCAAGTAGCTGAAATTATGCAGATCTGTGCCAGTTTAATATGTGCTGCGGCAGCAAATATGCAGTAGGATGACATGCAAAATCGAGAAGCATTCCTTATATTAGGCTGCTGGTGCAAATGCAAGCATAGGAAAAAATAGTATATGGTTTGTAGAAACCTGCTTTTCATCCACCTATTCATCTAAAATCAAGGTTATTCGCAGGGAGCTTGTTCGCCATTGGCTGAAGTAGCAGGCTGCTCTCTTCTTCAATGATCTTTCATGAGTTTTTGGAAGATATGAGGAGTTGATTATATTTAGCCGCTGATCATTATTAATGTCTGTTACTGATGCTGGAGAATTATTGCATGTTTACAAACACCACTCAAACATCCCGGAGGCAATGTAAGGAGATCTATCACTCCAGAGAACACAGTTCCACTGCACCAAGGTCACTGCTGGAGTGTTACACCCCTCTAGCTAATGCCTAGCCAGCAATGTGCAGATACCCCAGAGTGTACCATTCATTTTGCACTGCTTTTAAATAGTTTACCCAGTCTGTGTGTGCATTAAATGGCCTATGCTAGCAATGGATGCAACTTGAATGAGTGTTTCCCAACCCTTGTTCTAAAGCAGGGGTTGCCAATATTTTTGAAACGTTTTTTAAGGTATTGTAATTTGGAAATGTATATCAGTGCAAATGTGATTAAAGAAGAATAGCAACAGGATTATATGAAATGTTAGATGAGGTCCTTGGGGGCACCATGTTGGTGACCCCTGCTCTGTAGGTATAGAGCTTTACACATTTTAGTGTTTTCCCTGTTCCCGAATGCCTAGCATGCTAAGTCAGTTTGTTAACAACCTAATTTCAATGTTGACTATATTGAGATCTTCATAGCAGCAAAAGAGGGGGGACTCCATCTTAACATCTATACATCTATAGCTCTGCATACCTTCAGGTCAAACATTAAAATGTCTCCAAATTCTATTCTAAGTAAACTTTTTCCATAATGTATTTGTACAGAATTTCTGACCAATAAAATTACTTCATGCATAAAGTTAATTAACCAGAGAGGGCCCTGCTAAATGACAAAAAGATGCTTTCTTGAACAGCTGTGACAAGATATTGATCTAATATTAAAACAATTGAAAATCACATGGAAATTAATATAATGAATTATTATATGTCATTATATTATCAGTCCCAGAAGGTCCAGTACATTCTCACGATCAACTTGCTGGAGGGAAGGAACCTGGTTGTCAGAGACCGCTCTGGTAAGCACTTTCCTGATTTATTTATGGCATTTAACCTAAAAGGCTACATGCTTTTCTTTTTATTTGCTAAGTTTCTTTTTGTAATTCAGTATGCAGATATATTTTCACTTTCATAATCCTCAATAGTTTTCCCAACTGTATGTTCTTTTGGGGGACTGGAGCTTTGTTACCTTTATCCACTTGCCCTCATTCTACTGAAAACTCCCAACTAGCAGTAAATCAGCAGTTTTTGTAAGGACATTAAAATTATACAACCTATAAACATGAAATAAAAATGGTTTAAATACAATCTTGCTCTTGTACACCCCAGAAGTTCTTTGTATTCAATATTAATAGTAATCGTCTGTGCATAGACGTGTAACAATAACATAAATCACGTTTTAGTGCTTGGCATGCAAGGCATCAAAGCTGAATACATACAATATATATTGCAGAGCCACATCCTTAGGTATTGTCTACATGTAGATAAATGTATGTTTTGCATGTCTGAGCGTTCTCTGTGTACAACCCCAAATCAGAAAAAGTTGGAACAGTATTGACAATGCAAAATAAGGAAGTTTTCCTAAACTGATTTTACTTTTATTTCAATGCAGACAGTATGAACTCAAAATATTACATGTTTTGTCTGGTAAACTTCATTTCATTTGTTACTATACATTAATTCTTGCTTTTCAGGCCTGCAACAGAGGTCTTTTAAGGGCTAGTAATAAGGAAAAAGAAATAAATGATGTGATTACAAACAGGTGATGTCAACAGATGACTTTAGTCATGATTTGGTGCAAAAATAGTATCTATAAAAGTCTCTTTGTGGAGTAATGGTGGGCAGACCATCTCCAGATGTGAGAAAATTATTGAAATGTTTAAAAACAATGTTCCTCAAAGAAATATGGGAAGGGATTTTTCCCTTTAGTGCATAATGTAATTAAATAATTCAAGGAGCCTTGAGGAACTTTAGCGTGTCAGGGCCAAGGGGGCAAGCCTAAGCCGAACATCTGTGATCTCCAATCCCTCAAACTACATCTCATCAAGATGAATGACATTGCATGCATCAATAGCTAATATAACCATGAGGCCAAGGGATTATTTTGGCAATTTTTTTAACTCTACTATACAGATTTACCTTTATAAATTCCACTTAAAACCATGTTCAGAAGCAGCATTGACTTCTCGTTGGGGGATCTGGACCATTACATGGTGGACATCTTCTGTGGTTAGAAGAATCAGTAGTTTTTCATTCTTGGAAGAAATGGACGCCATGCGCTCCAGACCAAAGGCAAAATTAATCATTTAGAATGTAATCAGCAACAAGTTCGAAAGTCAGGGTCGTGGGATGGGGTTGTGTCAGTAAATGATAAAAGTAATTTATTCTTCATTAATGCAAGGTTGTAGATCAGGCATCACCAAATCGCGGACCGCGGTCCGGATCCAGACCGAGTGAGTGATCTGTCCGGACCCATGACCAGGTAAATTCACAAGATTGAGTCATTTTCATGGAGCGTTATTTTGGACGGTCGTGGCTATTGACAGCGGGCGCTGCTACTCCAGTTAATACAACAACAGC
>JBBKCR010000018.1:996424-1014312 GCA_037577295.1 Ladigesia roloffi
TAATGTGTCAAATATAACCCTCCTGAATGATATTTAGTAAATTAATCGGGGTGCTAGAGCTTTAAGCAGCTGTGTGCACTCCCTCGGACGGCAATCAAGTTCTGGCAGACGATCACTTTATGGCACAACACCGGTTCTTTCAGCTCCCAAATGGCTCTTATTTTATTACCATCTGTAGCAGTGTTCCGCGGGTAGGCTTTTTTTAAAACTCCGTCCAAACCAACCCGTCAGTAGGTCCAAACCCCCCGCCCAACCTGCAAAACTAGTCGTAGATAATGACCCAAAACCCGACCCGAGGAAAAAAACAAATCGTTTACAACACGTTTTGATCGATAAGGGAATGTGTTTTGTAACTTAAATGAATTTGCTTGGGACTCCTTTTATTTATGGTAAAAGAGTTTGTTGTGCACTCAGTTCATTTTCTGCACTGGAAATGGACAATCCATTTTGAATAAACTATATGAAAATTTTGACATAGAGGAAGGTTATAAGACACAAGATGGACTTCAGTTCGGACCTTCTACTTGGACAAAATGGAATATCTGGACCTCGGTGACTTTTAATTGAATAACTCTGTTTTAGAGCAACATATCTCTTTCAGGGACATCCATGCATTTTTCAACAAAACAATGCAAAGCCAAATTCGACACTCCTTACGAAGATATTTTAAGAGGGTACAGGTAACTGGACTGGCCTGTCTGCAGTCTTGACCTGTCCCCAGTTAAGAATGTGGGGAGAATTTTGAAATGAATAGCAACAATTACCAGTGCTGTTGCAAACCTTAAAATGTGTTTGCAGGAGATTGGGTCAAAATAACACCTGAAGCACCTTGCTTGGTATCCTCAGTGCCAAAACAGAGCTGGGAAAAGGAATGGCCGCGTTACAAATTAGTAAATGCTTTTTTGGAAAATAGGAAATGCAGGACTGAATGTATAGATGAAGGAGTGGATGTAAAAGTAGAATTAAGTTGATCAGACAAAACTTGATCTAGCTTATTTCAGCAGTGAAATAAATGTCAGAATTGAATTTAATAATATATTTTTTTTGTATGTTCCCAACTTTTTTTTTTATTTGTGACCGTAATTTGCATTAAGAAGTTGAACTAGGAGGTAACTAATGTAGACAGTGCCAATACAGCGGCTGAAAACAGTGGAAGTAAAAGCTACCTTGAACAGGGAGGAGGTGAAAACTGAAAGCAGCCCAAAATATAATATTAGTTCACTATGTGGACAAACTTCTTGGGACACGTGATGAATTGCACATACACGTTAATATGAAGTTGATCCCCATTTGCAGCTATAACAGCTTCCACTGTTCTTGGAAGGCTTTCCACAAGATTTTGGAGTTTCTGTGTGAAATTTATTTAGATTTATTCTGTACAACAATCATTAGGTCACACACTGAATTTGGATGAGAAGGTGTGTCTCGCAATCTCCATTCTAGTTCTTCCCAAAGGTGTTGAATGGAGTTGAGGTTGGGGCTCTCTGCAGGCCAGTCAAGTTCTTGCACATCAAATTAATTTGACCATGTCTTATGGACCTTGCACTGGTGGCACATGCTGGATTAGAAAAGTTTCTAAATCTGGAAGCATGGCGTTGTCCAAAATGTCTTGGTATATGTAATACTTCTGTCCATATAGTTTACGTAATTACTACATACGGTTTGACACGTCTGCTATGAGCTGTGCTAAAATACAGCCTCATAGACCAGGAAGGTTTCCCTGACTCTGATATTAAAGCTGACTGACACACACAACATCACAGAACAGTTAGCACAATGTGTCTGTCAGAAATAAAATGATGTCAAATAAAGTACTAGGCTGGCAAACAGCTTGTATGTGTAGCATTTAGCTTGATAAACATCTGTTTTCCTGTGGATAAAAGCCAAACTCACAGCAAAAGACAGAAGGAGGACTTCATGAGAGGTGATGTCCCGAGAGCTGAGTGTGTGTGTACTTCTTTCAGTAGAATGTTTAAGGCTAGGGCCTGAAAAATACTCAACTCAGAGAAAGGAAAGTGAACAAAAAGGACAAACTCAACATGCGTTATTTTTCTGTGGTGCTTAAACACTCAACACTTAACAGGGCACTGGATGATAAGTGGGAGTGTCTGTAAACTGTTGGAGTGGGAGTGTGCTGTTCTACACTTCACAACTAAACATATGGACCATAGAGAAGCATGTGTTTCTGTTGGAATTAAGAGACCTAATATATGAGCGAAGCATTTCTGTGAGACTAATTTTGAGACTAATTTTTTAGAGTGGTGTAAAAATACTTTTAAATATTTAGAAGCACAATGCCACCAACAGCCTACTGGTACTGATGAGCGTATCATTATGTGGGAGAATGTTGATAATCCATGGAAGCAGAACAAACGGCTGTAAAATACATTAAAGCTTTGTAACATTACTTCCACTTTCTTTGTCAGGCTGGCAACAGATAACAGTTAGGCATGTGGTCTGACCAGAATGTTGCAGTGTCACTGACGCTAGGCCACTCCTGTAATGGTTATAGTGTAAACAGCAAGTAATATCCATCAGATAGAGGCTAGTTTTGTATTTCATGGGCAGGCTTTCTGGCCTAGTAGTCAAATCATGTGGCCTTGGGAAAAGAAACATTGGAACTTTGTTTCTATTTTGGCATTCTCATGTGAAGAACCAAATGAGAGCTTCTTCAGAGCACAGTGGATGCAAATAGACTGACTGTGCGTTAAACAAAGCCTAGACTCAACAGTCGGCCTAAGCTATTGCATGAGGAGCCAGAGAGAGATTTTCCAGTGTTTTCTGCAGTTCTCTGTCACTTCTTCAAGCATGGACACAGAATAATCTTCACAAGAGCCTTTAGTTTGCAACAATCTTAGCCACAAATGGAGCGAGTGCAATTCCAATTTGATGCCCAGCACAATTCCTCAGATCTAGTGCCAGTTTTCCTGGCAGGTCTTGCCAAGATGATTGGGCACCTAATTCTCCTGATGAGTGTCACAGGTGTATGCCCAGAGGCTGTTAATTATGATCATCCCCTCATTATTTCTCATAATTACAATATTTCAGTCATATTCCTCACAGCCAGTTAAATCTGGTAATAACTTGACTCATCTCAGCATTTCTAGAAAAGTATGATTATTGGAGATGACAAGAAGACTAGATTTTACAAAACAAGAAGCACCGAATCCTGTAAATACATAAAAGCACCTCCTCAGAACACAGAAGAGCCCTCAGTAAAGATTTTCTTACTTGTCGTTCTGACTATACAGGACCGTTCTAGGCCTAGAAATAAGTGAGACACATCCCCATCTGCTGGTAGTGGCATCAAATAACATCTTCAGCTTTTATTCTTTGGTCTAAACATCAGTAGGTCTGTCCTCCGTATGCTAGACCAGTGCTTCAAAAACTAGAAACAGAGGCGCAAAAAGAGTTCCCTAATCAGTGTAATTCTCTTTAATACTCACATCGCAGTATAAAAGGATCTACACTGGTTATGGTTTGTGTTCATACTAAGCCAGGGTCTAGACTGGGTCTAGACTAAAATTTTCCATAATGAGTGTTTTCTATCAAATTGTGCAAAAGTATTTAGACTTATTTCTAAGACCAGACAGTTCCTGTAAGATCTGAATGACACGCAAATGAATCTTCTTTGAGGACGACTTGAATTCCCATGAGGGTAGCAACAGGGGGATGTGGGGCACAGTGGTACTTAGTTTCTACAAAATTACAAAAAAGGTTTGAGAAGTAGACCACTGTTTAAAATACTGACCATAAATATTCTCACTATTCCTAATCTCAAATGTAGAATGTAATCACTGTCATAAATCTTTAAATAATTATTTGGATAAAATTATTTTTTATTCATGTTTATTATATGTATATGAAATTTTAAACAGTTAATCAATTAATCTATAAAATGAACCCATTTTATTTTTTATTTAATTTAGATAGCAGCATGGGCTTTCAAATGATTGTAAAAGCTGGCAAAATTGTTGGTCTGATCTGACATTGATATGTAAAATATATTGAAAATGCAGAATATTCCATCTCATAACTACACTACAGTTTTGAGTGGGTTTCCTGAACTACACAGCATGCTGAAAATAGATTCTACACTGGAAGGAAAACTCTTTTAAAACACATTTAAGCCAAAACTGGCACTTTTTGTGAACTACATCAAATTATAAAATAATGAGAAGCATTTATTTTACTTAACCATCATTTATTTTTTACATTAGCTAAAAAGCTGTACAGTGCAATTCACCTTAAAATATGTATATCTGAAATAAAAGACTTTTATTTACACTTTGAGGTTTGGGTTTGGGCTTTCTGGACTTTAATGTTATTAAATACAATTATTGTTTTGAAAATTGCAGTAAATACTGTAGTTGATTCCTTTTTTGAGGAACATTTTATAAAGCAAATACATTAGTGACATTATGTTACTCAATGACTCAATCAGTTAATATGCTCATATTGAAAATATATATGTCCAAAACCCCTGAAATCACTTTGTCTGGAGTTGCAGCGTGCAGCTGACAGCTCTCATTAAGACTGCAGGTGAAGATGGTGTAAGATGTAGCTGCTGTTTACACCCTGATCTGCTTGTGTCTCTTCACTAGTTGAGTCTTCAGTTTCTCTGACAGTGAGACATCAGTCCCCCCCAAGTGCCTCGCTTCTATTTGGCTAACAATTAACGCCCAGCCCGCGGCCCGCCTGACACCACACACACTGCTGCTATGTCCTCTAAAAAGCGGTCCGACAAGCCCACCCCCCACTCACACACCTTCCTTCTCTTTTGTTGCTGCTCCCCCTACCCCACACACACACATACACCCCACCCGTGTTAATTTCCGCCGTCATCGCTTTCAGTCACACTGCGGCTCTTCCCTGGCTGCTCCAGCCCCTCTCCTCCTGTCAGGCTGCCTGAGGCTGGCTTGTCAGCGGCTGGCAGGGCGGAGCTGCCTCCTGGAGCTGTTCATTTGGAGAGGAACGCTCTGACAGGCCTGACAGCCCGTCCCCACAGGGCCTTTTGTCATGTGATTCCAGGCTCCCCGCAGCTTTTCTCAAGCACCCCCTTTATCTGTCCATACAAATGAAGCCATGGGCTCCTTTCTTCCACTCATATTTTGTTTTTTGTTTCTTTCCCCCCCCCACACCCCCTCCTCCTCTTCTTCTTACCACCAATCTTGCATGCCATAGCATAGACAAAGACACACTGTCCCTCTCCTCTTCTGTGGCCGGCCATAGCAGGAAGGAGTCCTAACAGGCTTTTTGGAGATTAACACCAGTTGCTCCTGGTTTTGGTTGTTTAATGTGTTGAGGGATTCATGCTGGCCAGAGATTTTTTTCTTTTCTTTTTTTTTGGTTTTGTTTTGTATTTTTTTTGTTTTTTTTTACCAGCCCGCATCCTTCTGTTTCTGAAAGATATGTCATGTCCACCTCCCCCATGCTCTAAACAATGGCACTGCTACTTGTATGTAGTGTGCATATGTGTATGAGTGTGCGTCTTTGTGTGGGTTTCAGACTGGGTGGGCCATGCAGGGTTTCTGCACGACCGCTCTGCTGTTCAACAGCATCTGTGCAGACATACTAGGAAAATGTGAGTTTAGTCATTACTAACACAGCTGCTTGTTCTCAAACTTCTTTCGAACAGGCACCAGTGACCCTTTTGTCAAATTCAAATTGGATGGTAAGACATTATACAAAAGCAAGGTGGTGTACAGGAACCTGAACCCTGTGTGGAACGAGTCCTTCTCCATCCCCATCAGGGATCTGGAGCAGACACTTTATGTTCAGGTATGTCAGAAGTATCCTGGAGTATTTCTTACTGTGAGTCTCACTTATTTTCTCGAGAACTTTCCTGATCATTTGTAATCCTTCCACAGGTGTACGACCGTGACCTGAGATCACACGACTTCATGGGTTTGAGCACCATCGCACTTAATAAACTGGAGATAGAAAAGTATAATTCACTTGAACATGACTGTACATCTTGTATTTCAAATTTTGGCTTTTAACCAATATTGGTTTCATTTTTACTGCCTTTACAAGTACATGGACATTCAGAATAAGGAAACCATTCATAATAATGTAACATAAATGATTATGAATTCATTGTTTTTCCACTTTAGTTATCAGAGACACAAGGTTTTGTTGTGACAGGGACCATTTTCTGCAGTAATTTCTTTCTCATTACCAGATATTAGACGCATTGATGTTACTCAACCTACAGACCATTTACTGGCAAGGAAGGTGCAAGTTGTTTTGCTTCCTTATTTTACAGAACAAGTGAGATGATCTTACCTTTAAAAGATGATGACAGCCCAGAGGAAGACATGGGGGTGATCGTCTTAGAAGCTTGTGTGACTGTCTCTGAGGGACCCACCAAACGAAATGTTCGTTATGAGAACAAAAAACTTAACATCTGTCATTTGTTAGCAACTAGTTTTATGTATGAACATGTTTATGTGTCTGTTATGTCTTTGTCTCTGCTCTAGAAGTGGCAACTGAAGAGGAAAGGAAGCTTCAATAAGGTAGATGAAAACTTCTTTATGGACTTTTTGGATGCACTGTTAGTAGTACTGCATAAGCACATTTTTTACACATTCATTGTTTTTAAGACATTTTTAAGACATCTCCCTTTTCTGTAAAGTAACTTTATGGAACTGTGAAGTTACACCAGTGTGCATTAGCAAAGTATAGATTTTGTAATAAATGCTGGATGGTTTTCGTTGGCTCAGTATTTGCCACTGGAGGGCAGTAAATCATTGTATTATATCCTCGTAGAACTTTATTTTCTGAAAGTTGGACTGCAAAACATCCCACTGCTGAGGGACTTTCCTTCTGACCAGCTCAGCTCGCACTATACGTCTGTATGTCTGTTTTTAGAATGTGAAGTATGTATTATACAGTATGGCGTCTGACTGCAGCTGGACAGAATGGCATGTTGCAGTGGTCAGATAATGTCACGCTGTCTTATTTGCATTTTGATGAATCTCAAAAGGACTGTAGCTATAATTTATCTGAAAGTGCTTGATGTCAGAGCAATAGCCAATAGCTTTTATTTATAGACGCAGAGCTAAGAGGCACTTGTTTCCTGGACGGAGGCTCCCTCTCATTATTTCACTTCTGTTGCTATGGCTTTATGCCTAGGCTATATATGTTCTTATATCTCTTCTATTTCTCCAAGGAAATTCACTTTAGTGCAAATGAAATGGGGAAATGTGCCGAGGCAGATGTGGATCTGCCTTTAGATTAAACCTTGGTTTAAATTATGGATTCGGACAACTCGTCTGAACTTTGACGAGGTTCAACCGGTCCTTATTTTTGAAGGTGACTGTTTTTCTGCGGCTTTCGCACTGGCGGTTTATTCTGCACCAGGCTTGAATCGCATCTCTCTGTCGGCACAGCTGAGGCCCAGCTCTATTTGACACCTATCCGCGAGAGGCGGAAGACTGTCCTCTCATCTCCCCGTCTCCTTTCTCTCTCACACTCGCGCCATCACAGCTACACTGACACTGCCTCCAATATGGAGGCTGGCAACTGCATTGGCGTGCAATGTGTGGTGCTGCTTCACTCTAACAGGGGGGCTCAGGCTTTCATGAGTGTGTACGTGTGTGTGTGTGTGTGTGTCCTCTCTTCACGGCACTCTGCCAGCGTAGGATGCTGAGGATCTGAGCTGTGGCCCATTCCCAGGCATGGCGAGCTATAACCCAGATGTTAAGATGTAATATCACAGCTGTGGATGGACAGCTCGGTGGCGGAAGCCAAATGGGCCGAGTTTCGTGCGCCTCGTCCCTCGTCCCCATGCTGTCCCACCATATGGAAGCAATCCCCCGACCCTTTTAGCACCAGGAATAGCCTCTCTGTAGGGGCCACTTACTCTTAAGTAGAATTGTTTTATTGGCCGCGCAGATCGCACATTTGTCCAAAATAAACACTTGGGATGACTTGGCTCAGACGAATGTTATATCTCTCCCAAAACCCTCTGCAGCCCTACTTATCTCTGACTCTCTCTTTTTAAAGAGCCTTGTTTATGGAGACATGGCCATCGCATTACATGTTAATGCTGGGGTGTGAGCAGTGTGGTTGAAGAGAGGATTGCTGTTAATGTGGCACAAGGCTCAGCCCCTCTCCCACACTATCTATGGCCCGCTAACAGCTCTACTGTTTGATTACTGGCAAACCTGGATGGCTGCTCACACACACTGCTGTTTTTAAAGTGCAGGGCCATCAACCCACGAGTCATCCCTTCACCACACTGCCATCCGTCTGCCTGTAATGGATGGGCCCTCGTCATTTGGACTCATGGTCTCATTACAATTGTTGTAAAAAGTTATAGATGCAGCTATTGGTGTGTGTTTGAATATATATATATATATATATATGTATATGTATATATATACACACACACACATATATATAATTGAAATAAAATAATCAATTTAAAATATACTATGTTATAGTTTATTTCTATATTCTGGATATACTGAAAATGTCCTGTTGTATTTGAAAGTTTGAGCACCCTTGATCAAATAATTGTTTGCACGAATTCTACTTGTATTAAACATTAAATATGACACATTTGCTGGGTTCAATATATTGAATTAACACAATGTATCGTAAGGTCTCCAAACTCCAAAAGGTCTCTCACATGGACTCTTGTTCAGAGTAGAACAGTAAAATATAAAGACACTGTTATTAGTGTGCGTGTGCACTCGTGCACATGTGTGTGTGTGTGTGTCTATATATATATATATATATATATTAGGGGTGTTCAGAGCGGCCGCTAGTTGTATTTCTGAAAGCAAAGAACAACGTAAAAGAAAACACTTCCTTTTAGGTCACAGGAAATTTATTTCAACATGAAATTTCATAGAAACGGTGACATTAGAAAAACCTTATATTGGGTAAAGTGAGCAGTTTCTGTTTGAAAAATGATGTAGTTGTAGAAACGCTGCATGGTTCTATTTCCAGGGTCAGGCTCAGCAGGAGAGAGTTACCACCGCGCAGAAGAGCCAATTGTGGAATGAAGTGTACACGGTGGCGCTAGTTGAGGGTCAGGACATGCCTGAGGGTGGCGAGGGCGACGTGTTCGTCCTTTTCAGCCTGGGTGAACAGAAGTTCCGCAGCAAGGTAAGAAATATTGTCTGCTTCTGCTTTCTCACTCTGTGTTCCGCCCGGTCCTTCAGTCCCAGGGCCCAGTCAGAGTATCTGTCGTCAGTAGAACCCCCTGCCACTCTGTATATATGCTTCTTCTCTATCCTCCCTACTCTTCCACCTATCTCTTTCAGACACACACACGCTCTCTGTGGTTCCTCACTCACAGGCCTAGCTGAGAGTGGCTCATTAGTTTGGCTGTGGCTGGCACCACAGTTCTCCTGATGCTTCTGCTGCTGCTTTTCACCAGGCTCATTTGCGTACCCAGCATGCTTTGCTCATCTGCCTCTGCTTCAGTGTGTTGGCCTCCCCCCTGACGATTCCACCCAGCACTAGTCCTGTGTTCTCATGTCATTGTGTTTTTTTTTCGTCAGCGCTGTTTGGGCTTGCTTGTTTGTTTAACAAAGCTCATTCTAATTGGATGGTGTCAAGATTTGAGGATTTGTAATCCCAGGGAGGAGACGCAAGCATGTTCTCCAAAATGTCCCATTTCCCCTCCTCCCCCTTCCATCCTCAGCCTTAGCCTGGCTGAATGAAACATAATTCACCTGTCATGTTAACTGTCTCTGTGGCGGCACTGCCTTAAACCTCCTTAGTGTGGTAACTCTCGCATACTCTCTCTCTTTCTTTCTTTCTCGCTTTCTCTTTCTCTCTCTCTCTCTCTCTCTCTCTCTCTCTCCCTCTCTCTCTCTCCCTCTCTCTCTCTCTCTTAGAATCAGTGCATTAAGGTCAAACCGCAGTGGAGGGAAAAGTTTAACTTCAACCGTTTAGATGATGGCCAGTCAGACATCCTTGTGGTGGAGGTGTTCTGTAAGAGGGGCCGAAAGCGTGAAGAATGCTGGGGAATGTACGTTCAGACACAACCACACAACCCCCTTCTGCCAAGTTTTGACACATTTTAATGATTAGCACACTGGTTCTTTGGTCAGGGAACATAACTGTACCATGTTCTATTACAACAGAATTTTTTAAAGACTGCACTGTCTAACTTAACTTTAAATCATAGAAATATACCCCTTTCCTTGCCAGGATTATATGCACGATATTAAAATATTAACATCATCATCATCAGATTATATAATAATAATAAAAATGATAATAATAATGTATTATTATTATTATTATTATTATTATTATTATTATTATTATCATTATTATTGTTATTATTATTATTACTATTATTATTATTATTATCATCATCATTATTATTATTTTTCTTTAATTATGTACAATCTTTTTTATGTCTGTTATTATGCATAGGCTTGAATTTGACCTGTCAAAACTGCCCATCAACCAGAAGCAGTTGTACACACACGTGGTGAGTGAAGGCAAAGGCCGGATTGTGTTCGTGGTCACCCGCACTCCCTGCCCTAAAGCGTCCATCTCTGACCAAGGAGCTGCACCTTTAGACCATCTGCAGACCTACATAAGGACACTGAAGGAATATGTCAGTCTCTGTTCAGTTTTTCTGCCAAGCTTTCACAGTCTTTCTGTGTTGACATGTAGCAACGTCATGTACAGTTTAAATCTCTGTTTGTTTTATCTGCAGAGTCTGAAGAACACACTGAAAAACCTTCAGGATGTTGGGTACCTCCAGGTCAAAGTTTTAAGGGCCACAGACCTTCCCTCAACAGATCTGAATGGTACTGATTTAATTTAAGATCTAAGAAGAGACAAATCAATGCTTTAGCATTTGGCAAACATAACTGTGTAAATGCATCTTCACTCTTTTAGGCAAGAGTGATCCATTCTGTCTGCTGGAACTTGGAAACAGCAAGCTACAAACTCAAACCATCCATAAGACTCTCAATCCAGAATGGAAAACAGCCTTTGCTTTGTGAGTAGCATATAAAACTATTGTACCGTATTAGTTGGCGCCTAACTTTGTGTGGTGCTGCTCGCAGTCCTCTTTTTATGCTGTGCGTGCTGCAGGCTGGGCTTGTGGGTTGTGGAGACGTCTCTGACCCTCGCGACAAAAACGTGACGAGACGCGATGTTAATGCTGGTCATGTGACGATAACGAAACGAAATCTATAATGTATTTTTGTTGACGAATAAGAACGAGACTAAATGTGGTTTACAATATAAAGACTGTGCTAAAGTGTCTCTTAATGTTTCGTTGACTAAAACGAGATGAGACGTTATGTATCTAGAGTGGACAAAAGGTTTTTTTTTCTAGATTTTCCTCCTCCTTTAAAATTGCATGCGACTTATATAAGTCGAAAAATACGGTAAGTTAAATATATAGGCTCTGAGTTGTGTAAAAGAACTGCCTACTGCCAGAAGTTAATTGTTTACTGTTAATTGCACATCATTTGATTTGCAGCATCTCCTATTATTACTTTTATTAGATTTATTTAATGGATTAAACAGCTTTGATCCAAATGCTCATGATTCCCATACATTAGTACAGAATAGTGCGATGTGATATGAGTCTGTGATTTTTCCTACAGTCCAATTAGAGACATCCATGATGTACTGGAGCTGACTGTTTTTGGTGAAGATGGGGACAAAGCACGGAACTTTATGGGAAAAGTTGCTGTTCCTTTGCTGAATGTAAGTGCAGAAATATACATTTTTATGTGTTTTGTCCTATTTAAATACATTACCTTTTTTATCTAGGAGCCTAAACATGTTACCTTTACAGATTGTGCATTAATCTTTTGATACTTTGTAATGTCGACACAGTCCACAAGACTTGCCCTGGTGATAACACACATCATTATTGTGTTAGGTCTCCAATGGACAGCAGATAACCTACTTTTTGAAAAAGGAGGATTTGACAGCGACATCTAAAGGAAGTATCACTCTGAAGATGAACGTTTTCTACAACCCAGTAAGAATGTATCTGTAGACTAATTACAGGGCATTAATACAGGACACTGCTTAGCACTGCTTACCATCTATACACCAATATGAAGAGCCAGTTAATATTAGGGTAATGCTCTGTCCCTCTCAAATAACATAAAATATTGGAAACATTTAAAATTAGAAAGAGAAGTGAAAAAATTAGACCTAATTGTTACACTTGGCCATTTATTAATTGAGGGAAATGATACAAAATTTGTTAAAAGAAAAGTGTAACCTCTGTTTTCATTATTTTGTGTAGTGCAGCAAATACTGCGATGAAATTTTCATAGCTGTAGATTCGAGCTGCTCAAATTTGAGCAAATGTCTCCATACTGAACACGAAGTAGGTGGATTTCTTCAGATAACCTGCTTGCTTCATAAAAACAAAATTTTTATTGCTTTAAGGACAGTAACGTTTCTAAAGCATTTAATGTTTGACCATATTTTAGTAGAGTGACTTGTCTGCATGGGGTTGTTTTTTTACTGCACGGTCCACTTTTTCATGAGATTCAGTCCATAAACCAGGTGTTCTGACATCTTTGTTCAAAATTTACTGCTACAATGTAGTATTTGTTGTTCCATAAATGATGTAAATCCATTTTGGTACAGATGCAGACAAACAGACCCAAAACACATAACTACCATCACCATGTTTCATGGAGAGCAACTTTCTCCTTGTAAACCTGCCATGCACACCACTGTTATTCAGCTTTCTGCCGATGGTGGACCCAGGAGCATTAAAACCAGTGTGAGAGGGGCTTTTGTTTTTTTCCTTCATGAACTTGTTTATGAAGGAAAAAAAAGACGTTTAGTCTTTGTTAGTCGACCATTCCTGAGGAGAGTAACAGTGATCAAACGTTGATAGAACATTGTTCTTTACATAAAACAGTGCCACTCCTCACACCTGATAGTCACCCCATTGTATGAAAACACTAATTTAACCTTAAAATGGTCTGCTAATACTAGAGGTTCTCACACATTTGCCAGTCGGTGATAAAATACTGGACCATTTTCCTCAATAAATAAATGACCAAGTGTAGTCATTTTTCCTCGAAACGTCTAAAGGGTTCCCAAACTTCAAGCACCATTGTTGGTGTAAGTGTGTGTGTGTGTGTGGGGTGGGGGGTGGAGGGGTGGGAGACAGAGGTCGGACATCCAGGAAAGAGTGAGGCAAACTTTAAGCTAAAATGACATTTCATTCTGACTTCCCCCTGTGGAGTTGTTTTCTTCCACATTCAACAGAACATGCCATGATGAACTGCTTACGCTGGGAAATGGCTTTAACCTGCTGTAAACGTTCCCTCTCACAGGTCAGAGCTGCCATCAAAACCTTTCAACCCAAAGAAAAGAAGTTTGTGGATGATAACCCAAAGTTCAATAAAAAGGTGTGTTTATTGATCACCTCTCAGTTGCTGTTCAAGCATACCAGAATGCTATACAGCCCTTACTTGAGTTGCAGCATTAATATTTATCACCAGCTAAGCTTCCTTGTAAAAAGCCTCTCCACACCTCACTTAATGTTGTGTTGCGAACATTATGTCCCCGAGGACATCTTGCTAACTACTGTTCTGTCCCCCATTAGCTGTTAGCGCGCAACATTTACCGTGTGAGGAGGATCAGCATAGCTGTTCTGAATACAATGCAGTACATTAAAAGCTGCTTTCAGTGGGAGAGCACTAAGAGGAGCCTCACTGCCTTCCTGGTAAGTCCTCTTGCCTTCCTGTATGAAATATCATAGTAGGCCTAACCTCTTAGAGAGGACTGATTAAAAGTAATCACATTTATCTTAGTGTCCTCAGACATCATTTCATTGTCAGAGAGCACACTTAACACTATAACACTGTCACTGAGTGTTGCGGTATGCTCTCATGGACTTCACCTTGGTGGCAGCAGTATAAAACTTGTCCTTGAGGTGTTGTTACGGACCCGTCTGGAGCATGTTAATGTGCTATAGTGGAGTGAGAATTTTTAGAGGCAACAGGGTTTCTGGGAACCAGAGTGCAATATGAAGTCTGCGCCCCCTGGAGGGCAGGTGTTGCAGGGCCATGGAATCAGCCACCTGGGAAGAGAAGCAGGAGGTACCGCCGCTGGCTGCTGGCCGCTCTCCCATGCAGCTCAGAGAGTTAGACAAACAGCCTTACCACTGACAAGCCCGCGATTCACAGGAAATACTAAACAGAGTTCAGATTGGAGGAAACAGTATGTATATGGCCTGCAAGATGTTTGGGGACAATAGAAATAAGCACACATTGATTGTATAACCATACCAATTAGGCACAGATGATTATTGTTTGAAGAAAATCAATGAATTCAAACAACTTTTTCATTGTAGTTAATAAAAAGATTTCATTATATTTAAACCACCAGTAATCAGAGAAAGAGACCCAAAATCTAATAAACATTTTTGCACACACTTACACAAACACACACACAATGACTGTTGCATTTACTAGCACCAAGGCTTACAGAGCACCTTGCTTCTCTCAGTGTAAAAGTAAATCTAAGACTGTAGGAAAAAAACAAACATTCAATTGTAATTTGAATACCTCAACAAGAATATTGTGGCACAAATTTCTTATTTTATCTAATTTTGTGACATCACTGTTCAGATGTAAATCATTGAGACCTGATGATCATGCAGAGCGTTTCACAATACATCCAAAATACAACACAGCTGTTTATACTGAGCAATATTTGTTTTTTTACACATTTATTTAAAATTTGCCACACAAAATTTCAAAAGGGCAGTGTAACAACACAGATGAGTGACCTATGGCTGTGATGTTTTATAGTAACTATTATTAGCTCATCTCTCTTGTTCCTTTCGGTGATCCTTTTTGTCCCTGGGGCTGAACACAGCAAGTGGTGAAAAATGCAACTGCTGATTTCTCTTCCACCAACTCATCCGTGATGTGTTGTGAGCGTTCTGAAGCAGTGCGAGGTTAAGTTAATGAACTCCTCTCTCATTTTTCTCCTGTATATATCTTTAGGCTGTAAGTAACTAAGGTACGTGAGTCAGACATGGGCAGATGTCCTCTGCCTGCCTCTCACATTTACATAATCAGAACAGACATTATGCCTTTGCACTGCACCCGGCGTTCCAGTGTACGCCAGCACCACCTCCCTCATGCATGAGGGTGCCTTTAATATATATTACTATACATTATTTATAAAGCAGCCGGAAATCACAGTTCCTGGTTTTTTTTTTAGCCAATAATGCATTTGCTCCGCTGCAGTTTCTCTGTCCGTGGCTATAGGCTCTGGTAGCCGCGCCTGTTCCAGGAACACACACACACTCCGCCGCTGGAAATGCCTGAGGCCACTGCACTGACCTCCCTCACAGCATAGAGCCTATACACTCTCTCTCTCTCTCTCTCTCTCTCTCTTGTTCCAGTTCATCTCAAAAGATAAGTCTTTTCATCCAGACACAGAGCTGTGTGTGTCGGGCCGAACATGCAGACTAAGTGAAAACTATAAAAATACTTTACATAAACACATATACAAACACACACACACACACAATTTTGCAATAGAACATTTTGTTTCTATTTTTTTGCTGAATTTGAAATGTATATAATAAAAATATATATTGTAGCAATAATGATGATAAGGTTTATCTATGACTTGTACATCCCTAACAAATTTGCCTTCAGAAGGACTTCACGATGTGGATGCTGCAGCTCAATTGTTTAAATCCAGCATTAAAGTACTGTATGATCGACTATGGCAGGATCTTTCCCTCTAAATCACATGTTGTGGGTGTGAACTTGAGTATGGGAATCACTCTGTGCAGGGCGTTGGGCCTCTGGTTGCATAATCTTTACTCAAAGTGAATGTCCGCCCTTTGAAGTTCTCCATAAGAGACTGTAGCAGCTCTGTTTTAAAATAGCACGCCGCTCATTAGGTAATCTTGAAAGGCTGCTTCGTCTGCGTTTAAGGAGAAACTTCTTATGAATCCTGAGAAGGCATCAGCAGCTCCGCACTCAGATCCAAACAGTAAAACCTGGAATACAATTTATTACTTGTTTATGCTACAGTAATGAGTCTAGAAGCAGCACTTCTAAAGTTTTGACAAGCATACAGTTACTGACCAGGGAGAGAGAGAGATACACAGTGAGGGAAGGACTGTGACAACTGAAATCTTCATAAAATGCAGCTTTTTAGATGTGCCTCCTTGGAAGACGGAGAGAGATGAATGTGGCATGCATCAGCAGAGACGGCGGAGGGGTCACCCAGAGTTCTTTTCTGCATGGCCTATTTGAGCCTGCAGATGGTGCTATAGCACTGCCAAACATGCACAGAACGGCAGCGCTCAGAGCAGGTATTATACTTCCAAGAAGAAGCTGTGAAGGCTCTAATGGCAGACAGTGAGCAGAAGAAAATCTCCACACTCTTTGTCCGCACAGAACACACGCTCACCATGAAAAAGTTTTTATGGTGGCACAGGCTAAATGAGTTGCGCGTGTACATGGCCAAATTATGGCGCCTCAGAACTCCACACGTCTTCAATATAGATGAAAAAAGGGGTGGTAGAGGGAGGAAGAAAAGGCGATCATTTACATATGAAAGCTGATTTTGAGCTTTGCAGTCATTAGAAGGCTTTAAGTATTTAAGTAGAATTAATATTTTAACATATGAGCTTGCTTCGGCTGTCAGTAGTCGAGACTAGAAAGAAAAACCTGTGTGTGTGTGAGGGTGTGTGTGTAAGTGTGTGTGTGCGCGAGTGTGTTTGAGCCATTTTTCTTTTTGACACTGCCAGGTAGCAAGCGGTTTAGACATCATTTGACAGGCTGTGAAATGCTGATTGCTTCACATCACAGACTGTAAAGATGGCATCTGATGAATGTTTGATGCCGCGCAGCTGTAAACACAGTTGGCAGCTATGACGGAGGGTTTTTCTCTCTATCTCTCCCTTGCTCCCTTTCTTTCTCTGTCTGTCTGTCTCTCTCTCTCTCTCGCTCTGGGCCGGCAGTGGCTATCATTCCAGATGAGAACCGCAGAGGGTCAGAGTCGGTTCCAAAGACCCCCAGGGGAGCCGCAGCAATAGCGAAGTCTTGGTTTGGGCCATTAACTGCTTTACTGGGACTGCCATGATCAAAGCGATTATCAGTATGGCCACCATTATTCCACTTAACTCTGTCCCTGGTGATGACAGGTTTAAAGAGATAGTTTGGGGAAAAATCAAATTTACACACTTTCCTCCACAACGATGGTCGATCTGTCAAAGCATCAGTTGTTCAAGGTTTACTTTTTATGTTTTGGACTGGAGCTGCAAGGCTAATGTAACTGGCAATGCGAGGACTGGATGTTCATAGTCACCAGTTTATTAATGTGCAAACCACATACATTAACCACATACATCTATAAAAACAGATGCAAGCACTGTCTTGACAGAGGCGAAGGTCTTGCTGAAGCTTGAATTGAACCTTTTACATTTTTTCATAGACAACAGTATTTCATTTCAAAAACCACAAAAGCCGGATTATTTATGCATCAGCTGGTAGCATTTGGCAAATATGTGAGGATTTATGCAAGCTGATAGCGTAAGTGTCAACCAAAGAAGCAAACTTTGAACACCACATATGTTTTTACTGATTCTGACTACATTTCAGAGTGCTTTAAGGTGCCCTGGAAGCTCCACAGTCCAGTGCTGTCCTTATTGTGCTGTTTTCGTTTTCTCTGCATTGCGACACTCTAGAAGTATACATGAAGACATTGCTGTGTGAGCAAATCTTTCTTCACCCGTATCACATTTTTCTTGCTTATTCCTTCCACTTCGGTTTAAAAGTTTGCTGAATGGCCTGGACAGTACAGTTGGATAGGGACCTGAGCATCTATATGTGTGTGTGTGTGTGTGTGTGTGTGTGTGTGTGTGTGTGTGTGTGTGTGTGTGT
>JBBKCR010000018.1:1015230-1051166 GCA_037577295.1 Ladigesia roloffi
GTGTGTGTGTGTGTGTGTGTGTGTGTGTGTGTGTGTGTGTGTGCGTGCGTGCGTGCGTGCGTGCGTGCGTGCGTGCGCGTGCGCGCGCGCGCGCGCGTGCGCGCGTGTGTTTTTGCGTGTGTCCCTCCTGGCATCTCATGGGGCCCAGGCTCTGGGCTCTTCAGGGACCTGTCACAGAGTTTACTACAGATATGACAGCCAGAAGAGCCCTTGATGGCGATATATGTGCACAAGATTTTTTTTCTTTAAACCATCCTCCAATCGATTAATAATTAACGAGGCGGACCGCAGCAGACGCTAAGCATGGCATGATGGCTGCAGCTTTGACAGTGCAAGCGTCATTGAGATGTGTATGCTGGGTGTTATCTTCTGGCTCCTGAGGCTTGGCACTGGGTTTGCGCTGACCTTATGGACCCGTCTCTCATCACGAATGCTGACAGGCCTGCCGTTGCCCAATCATGTCTCCACACTCGCAAACAGCTTCAAAACGCTCCTGCAATCACTCAAATCTGAAATGTGAGTGGCCTTTTCCAGAGATGGGTAATACATTAATAATCTTAGCTCTGGTATTTTTGAGCCATTTTCCATTTTAAAATTTCATACTTATTTTACTCTATTTGTGCATGTTTTATTTGCCTAACAAATGATATGCTCTTAATTGATCAACCAACTAATCAAACCCTTATGCCTCTTGCAAATTCTTTCAACTTGCCAGAGCTTCCATCTTTTAGATCCATCTGTGCTATATGATTTAATCAAACTAAGACCCAACATTTCATGTAGTGTATTGAAATGTATGAACGTTGATCGTTTGTTTTTAGTTTAACAACATTATCATTTTTCCATGCATTTACAGCATGATTGATCATTGATTTTGATGACCAACAAGCCCTTTAAAAAAAAAACAGAAGTACGCAGACACCAGTTAGGGTTAGTTCATTCATACCATTCCAGCATAAAAAATAAAGCATTTTAAATAACAGATAGGATTTATTTTTCATTATTGCCAAGATTGAAATTCAAGGATCTGTCTGGGATGTTTGGAGGCCATTCAGCAATGCATGAGTTCCACTTAAACAAAGAGAAGAAATTATTTGTGGAACAACAGATATCAGGGTGAGACAATGTTAGCTATGTTTTCTAAAGTTCACTTCTTCATATTTCAAATCCTGTTCTCCATCCAATCCAATATTAGTACTGTTAGTCAGTTTTTGGTAGCATTAACCACATAAACTGACAAGCACGAGTACTGCAGATGTTTTCCATGTCTACTGTCTGCAGTGAAAGAACATCTGCTTCTTGCTGAATGCTTGCCCTCTCGAATGCTGACTTTGAGAAGGAACATCAAATCTGTTCCACTGAAAACAGTTGGGAATAGCACAGACTTTCAAGCGGGAACTACCTTCAGTGTAATCTGCAGTGGTGAAATGCTGACTGCATACAAAAGTACTCCTGTATTCTTTCGTCCCCCATAATTGCATAAATCCATTTCCATGTTTCCTCTGGTCATTGTCAGTTGGGAAGCAATTGAAACCGGAGAAGGGTTGGGTAACTTGGGTACACTGCAAAAGCTCTTGTTCTTAAACTTACTCATCCTTGTTGTTAAATCAAACATGAAATCTCTTGGCAACTTCTTTTGTCAGGGAAAAACATGGAACTGTGAAAAGTGGCTTTTGGTTGCAGTTCTACTATGCATATTAACAGTGTGCCTCTTAGCCAGATTTAACAGAGAGAAAAAGAGCAGCGACAATTACACCTGATACATGTGGGGAGCAACTAAGAGTCAATGCTGGCTATGATAGAAAAGTGTCAGAGCCCAGGCTAACCCCATCCATCCTTGAAGGTGGATTTAGTAAGCATGCAAGCTTCAGAACTTGTGTTCAACTTGAGGTAAAGAAAGCATTAGGATGCACTATGAGAAGGAGGCAAGCTGGCTGAGGCAGTGTGATGCTCTGGGCAACATTCTGCTGGGATGCCTGCATTTCCATGGATGTTACTTTGACGTGTACTATATACTTTAACTTTGTGGCAGTCCATGTACACCCTTTCATGGCACAAAATTCATTAATGGTATTGACAGGATAATGTGTCCTGCCACACTACAAAAATTGTCCAAGAATTGCTTCCCAACAGAACATTGCCCAGAGCTTCACACTGCCTCTACCATCTTCCAACATCCTGGCACCCAGGTAAGTGATTCACCCAACAATAAAAAATAATATTCCATTGATCCATGGTCAAGTTCTGATGCTCAATTGCCTATTGTTGCCACTTTTGGGGGTAGACAGATGTCAGTATATGAACACTCTTGACAGTTCTGCAGCTGCACGGCCCCAACGCACAATTCTGTCATAACCAGCATTATATTTTTTAGCAATTTGTAGCCTGGGTGTACGTATTTGAATTTTATTAGTACTTATAAAGCACTCACAGCTACAGCTTCACTTTACAAGCCACTAAGGAATGTGTTCCATGTTCATATTCACTAATGTGTGTTAGTATGTGTTCTGTGCTTGCACCATGCTAATGACTGGTAGTAACGTACTCAGCCTCTCCCTAGTCGGAATGGACAATTTTCCCCAGGCTCCACTGGCTGTTGCCCTGGATGGCCCCTGCCTGGCCCTGCCGGCCGTGATGCGCGTGAGTGTGTGTGAGCGGAGCTGACACTCGGGCTCGGGTGGCCTCAGGGGAAGACGGCTCGCATGGCGGATCTGTCACCCAGAAGGTCGCTGAGTGTTAACGCTCCCGACACGGATTAAACAGTGGTGGCCGGTGCGGCCAGCCGCTGACAGCCACCCTGCACCCTGCAATCTCTGCCTGCAGCACACACGCACACACAGATTACAACATCCCACCAGTTATAGCATGGGCCACAGCCAGCCAGCCTATATAAGTAACTAAAAACTATAAGCTGTTAAAATGAAAAAGCTGCTCAACTGGTATTTTAAGGTACTGTGCTTTAAACTCTCTTATTTTTAAGCACAATTAGTGTAAAAGAGCTTACTTACTCAATAGGTGAAACGTACGGGAGCAAGCCATGTATTCTCCAAAATACTTTATTAATTACTATTATCGCCCATATTAATTAGCTAACAGCCAGTGCATACGTGTTCATATACCCATATCGTTTAACAAAATTCTGTACCCACCTAATTTAGTTAATCAAGCATTCAGGAGCATGTAAAATAGAGAATCACATGGATCTGATACAGTTACAAAGCACAATACATTAAGAATCAGCTGCACTACTACTGCTGACATTCAGCCAAAACACACTTGTTCTATGTTCATAATTTTTAAATATTTGATCTTTGTGTGACATAAATAGGGCTTGTAAGATTAATTTTACCTAAGTTACATTAGCTGTTAGCAAATGGTTCTCTTACTGAGCTCATTACCCATAACCAACAGAGATGTAAATGGCATTTCTTCTGAAACTGGCCACTGGATGTTTAAGATGCTAATGACAGAGATGATACTTATAACATCCTCAGTGCTCTTAGTAAAAGCTGTCTTTCTCTGTCATCTTTCTCTCTCTCTCTCTCCCTCTCACTCTGTCCCTCCCCCTCTCAGTGTTGATAGTGTTTGAGTGGAATCTATGTGAAATATTTATTCAGCGTTAGTTGTGAACAGCTCAGTCACCCACCCACTCTACCTGGCCTGCAGAGAAATCTTCTCAGTGTGTCCCTCTTGCACACTCTGAGAGCCTGGTCCCGGCTCACCACAAATTACATGTCTCATTGCACCTGCACTTACTGCAGCTTTAAAGAATAGCAATGTGAAGCTATGGCCAACATTAGCCCACGGCCGGCCTGCTCCACTTCCTCCCTCTCTCTCACTCTCTCTGGCTGAGAAAAGGCAGGCGTGAGCACAGCAGTCACTGGGGCATTTGATTCATTATTAATACTACCTTTTTTGTATTTTAATTGAGAAAGCAATGCAGATCACTCCAGGTAACCTCAGATTCACCTATAAAAAAGCTTTATATTTACATTAAAATTCTCTTTCTCGCGCCTGTAGCCAGTTAGTCTTGTTCCGATATGTTAATATAATTTGGCATCCTTCCACGGCCCTCTCGCTGACCCCCCAGGCTGGGCTCGTACTGGCACCCGTGTGTTAGTGGCTCAGCCTCGGTGTACAGAACTGCATGAGGCTCACATCTATGAGAGAAACTTCCTGATCAGGATTCAGCTAGCAACTGTACAAGCAGAGTACATATAATTATTGCAAATATTCATTAAAAATATTGAAATTTAAAAGCTTTTATTTAACCAAATTTGAACAATATATATATTTTTATTTCCTATAAACACAGTATGGCTCTTTTTTGCTGTTTTCTGATTCCATTTTAGGAAATGCTAGTTACTGGTAGGCCATATGGTTGTATTTTTAACAATCGAATAATCAATTTATTCAACTCATCCTCATTTTTTTAGCTTGTTAATCATCTTTCCGTTTCAGAGGAAGTCGATTTTTAGAAGGAAGAAGTGATGTTGTCCTTCCAATGTTTACATGTAGCCGTGGCTTTCTGGCCCCCCTTCTTTCCACCCCCTATTACTGTTTAATCAATTTGCAGGATTGTATAAACTCGTAGTGAAGGCGTCTTTGTCCTTTTGTTCCTGCCATGGCTTCCCCTCGCTCCTCCCTCCAGGGAAAGTGTGGGTAGTGTGCTGCTGCCAGCCTTGCTCCAGCTCCTGGAGTTGTTTTATTCACACTTTTAATCGCTGAGTGCTTTATTATTAGGTGCAGGAATTCCACCCGGCCAGGGGGGGTACCGGCTCGAGCAGCCACAGAAATGCATTTAGCAGAATCATATTAACAGCGCAATAAAGCAAAAGCTGTCAGGCTGTTGTTAACCCACCAGTGGAGCTGCCTGGCCCTGGCCACTCTCCTCTGCACACGCACAGGTGATGGAGCACGCAGCACAACTCCAACAGTAATCAAGCACACTCAAACGCATTCTTTATTATTTTTGCTTCTTTGAATTAAACCTTTTTTAAAATTCTTTCAGACACCATGCCTTTCAGTGCAAATATTCCACACAAATAGAGATATCTGTTCAAATGACCAACCTTTAATAGTCCAATTTTGCATGGTTTCAATACAAATAGCCTAATTATGCCCTATGACTTTATTCCTTCAGTTTGTTCCCCTTTTATGTGAATGGGTAATGATTGTCATCTCGTCATTTAATCTAATCAGACTTCCAGTATTACGTGGCAGCGCGTCTCTACAGTCCATAAGGGAGCCTTAATTCTTAGGCCAATTATAATGTGGATTATTTTCAATATACATTTACTCCTAAGCCTGACAGGGTGCAATTTGTCTACTTGGGCCTTTAATCACTGACGCTCGCTGCTAATAAAACATAAACCACTTAGTGGAGAATTAGTTCTGTCTCTCTACCGCGGGAGCGGTGGAATGTTTTAGATTGGGGTAGGAGGACCGCTGCCTCTGCTCATTAGCTGGAGGCTATTTGACAAGTTGGACATTGTCTCCACTGGAATGGTTTTCCCAGGCACACACTGAGACGTTTTTATTATCGTTTTAAAAGGCATGTAAATTCAGTACATTTGGACTGATTCCATCTTGCACACACACACACACACACTCGGTAGGAGGCAAAGCTGGAGGTTTTCTGACAGGTTTGGTTTATCCACTCATTTAAACGCTGCGTTTAGACAAGGCGCTGAATTTCGCCAGGCTTTTATCTTGTCCACCAAGGCTGTGTGCCGCTGAGCAAAAATTTGCATTAGTCTGCGATTATGAATACCTGTGACAGATTCCCACTCGCGGCTCCCCAGGTGGAAATGAATGGGCTCCCTCTGCCTAGCCGTGTGGGAAGACACAGAACGGGCAATTGGACTTTGGTGGTTAATGTAGCAGCTTGTGCAGTGAGGGGCAGAGGGGTTGTGGCTGTCCTGCTGGGCCTCCGGCAGTTCTGCAGAGCCTCACGCTCTCTCGCTCTTTTTCTCTTGCTCTTGCTGTGGCTGGCTACCTGTAGGCCAGCATGCTGAGCTCAGGTGGAGGGGGAGCCCCAGAACACAACCTCCAGGGACTGGAGCTAACACAGTGTGACACAGGTTACTCCAAATAGGAGCAGACAGGCAGAGGCCTCCCTCAACACACAATACATAATACCATTCCCTTTGCCTCGGTTCTGGCAGTTTTCAGTTTACATCATTTTCCCGCACAGATTAAGGTACTGTAGCTGCAAGTGGTGTAAGGCATCACTTGCAAAGGTACGGTATGGCCACGATTGTTATGAATTATTAAAGAATGCCCCAGACATGTACCATGCTGCTGCAATGCCTGGGGGGCTGTATAGGCCGAACGCTCTGTGCATTAGACACGGTTCACATTTCCCCGGTGGCTGTGTGTACATGAGCATGTGTGTGTGTGTGTGCGTGCATGAACCTTGTCCGCGAATGATGGTAGGTAGACTTGCCCCAGAGTATGGTGTTTGGATGCTGGTTAATATGACAGGAACATTCTGCTTCTTTATCAGGGCTAAAACTGCAGGCCTGAAGGGCTAGTCCAAGCTAAGGCAGTCTCAGGCTTATGACAAACATATTGTTTCTAACAAGCGCTCAGCCAGGTCTGTTGTTTGTGGGATGCTGTGTTACCACTAGCCTTGAGAATATAGTCATTCTTAGCATGGAAAAATCCACACAAAACCGTTTTTCTAGAATAAATGTGTTTTATACAGGGAAATGTATTGCTTTGCCGTTTCTGTAGTGTAATACCTCACATTTGAAAATGAGACCTATTAAAATGTAGAAAACAAAGCATATAACCTATATGCTTTGTTTTCTACATTTTAAAAGGTCTCATTTTCAAATGTGAGGTATTAATAATATTTTGTAATAAAATCCTCAAAACTATCTACATGAGGCAAGGAAAAGACATTTCTAACATTAATGTAGCAAGTTATTGTGGGCCATTTCTGTTGGTTTGTGTGGTTATACACCAAACATAAACCACATTCTCATATAGGAGTCACTGACAGTTTAATCCTATGCCAATTTCCATTGCTTCATGTTTTGACTGACAAATCATCAGTCATGCTCATTAGGTTGCAATTAAACAGGTTTAAGCGTATCCATCTATTTAGTACTCAGCTGTGAGATTCAGGGATGCTACGGATCTCCAATTAGTGCATCGTACTGGTGTTGCTACCAGGGTTGTTGACATTTATGTGGACCTTCAGCAGGGGAAGGAGGTAAAATCCTAACATTGCTATATGCACCTGCGCAGTAGTCAGAGCTCCACTGCAGTCAGAAAGCATTTGGAGTGCAGTATGTCAAACCAACTCCCATCAGCCACCCTGCTCTGCTGTCGCGGAATTATGTTGCATCAGCAGGGTGTTAATCGATGCAAATGAAATTTTGAAATATTAAAATTGCTTCTGTGCTGCTAAGGTGCATGTGCACCCCCATACACACACACACACACACACACAGACACACATATGCGCACACACACACATATGCACACACACAGGTACATGGTTCTATAGCTGCATTTGGATGTTCAGTGGGCCACAACATGGAATAGGACTGGGGTGTATATTATCTAAACCAGTATGTGTTGCACAGCAATACTGATTTTTAGCTTTTGCAGTGTTGAAACCTTACTTAACTGCAACACAAGCTTTACACTGTTTGATTACTTTGTCAGGTGGCAGGTAAGACTGAGTACTTACAGTCCCCACATTTAGATTAGATCTGCTTTATGCCCCTGATCTAACCTACTAGAAGCTTGTAAATTAGGTAATGAACTGAATCGAGTGTGCTATATGAGACAAAAATGTGCATAGTTTGGGGCTGCCAGGACTTGGCTTGAAAATCCCTGTGCATGATGCTGGAACAGCGCTGTGAGCATCTAATTGCATTCAAGCACAAAAACATGGATGATTACTTCAGGATCACTAACACCACTCCAAATGATCCTAAAGCTATCGGATGGTGCACCAGAGACCGCAGTTGCTTTATGTCCTGCAAGAGCTTTATGCCCTCTAGCTGACACTTGGCATAGATACCTTAGGCTCATGAGCAGCTGCTCCAGAGTGTCAGGCTTTCTATTGACAGTGCTTTCCTATGGAGATTATACTAGCTGAGAGTGAGTAAATGAACTGCAGAGACTGTACCTTTAAAGAGTTGAATATACTGATTTTAAATGTAAGAGTAATTCTGGACAGTGTAGCATAGTGCTGGAAAATATTGCGATGAAATATTTTCTCAGTACCGCCCAGCAGTAAGTGGCCATAACGTCTGCTAGGGTTATTTCTGTGGGCAGAGAGGTCTTATGACACATTTGGTGTTATTGGGGAGGTGGTGTGCTGGGTACTGGTTGGCTCAGTTTGTGTAGGCTGATGTGTGAGGGCAGCACTGTTCACTGCTCATTTCGTGACTCTCACCCTCTGTCTGCCCTCCCTCTCTCCTCACTTTCCCTTCTTCTATCTGCTCTGTCAGATCTTTGTAGGGACGGTGTGGCACTTTGAGCTCTTCATGCTGCCTCTCTTCCTCCTCCTGCTGATTGGCTGGAACTACTTCCACATCACCTCAGGCACGGGCAGCCACAGTCAGGACCTGGTGAGTGCCGTGACCTCACCCACACAACAGCGTAACAAATCACCAACTAGCGGTCTGCCTACCCAGCCCTCCAGATTGAGAAAAGTTCAGCCACACGTGCTACACTAACTGAAATTATTTGAAATACGAAAAGAATATATTACACAGGAACTGAATCAATAGTGGTGCATTAGTAGCATTAGTTACATATAAAACCTAATCATGCTGTGGTATTATAGAAACATCTTAAGGGTTTGGGATGTGGGAAAATGCTGGTTAGTGACAATAACATTATAAATGTGTTATTATTAGTGGGCTGTTACATTTTTATTGTTAAAAGTGAACCAAAACCCCTCATTTGTCCAGTCGGCTTCATAATTACTGCCATCCTTGGTTAAGATGTGTGAAAATTGTCATGAAACTGTCTGGTTAATTAGCTCAGGCTCACACTGGAAATAAGAAGAAAACACTATAATTTAAATAAATTCTGAAGAAAAAGTAGATTTGCTAGGATCCATGGTTCCTCTCTATTGGAACACTTTCCTTAGCCCATCTACAGGATTTGGATAAGGGTTTAAGTCAGAGAACAAGGAAGGCCATGACAAAAGCTTGTATATCCACCTAAAGTGTTAAATTAACAAAAAGCTTATTTGACCGGAGAACTCCAGGCAAATTATCAGTTCAAAGCTTCCCTATGATTGTGAGATTTGATTTTCTGATTTTTTGATGCTATTATCATCTACAATTGACTATTTTTCCCTCTCTAACCATCCTATTTAAAATAAACATGCCCCCTCTAACAAGTGGGTTAACAAAAACTCTGGTTGTTTTAAAGATTATCCTCTTTACAGTGAATATTAAAAATATTATAAAAAAATATATTCATAATAATTTTATTTTACCAACAATGCCAATAATGACTGAGCCTATGTGGGCCAAGTCATGTCAAGCTAGAGATCTGCATTATAACACACATCATATATTTCTTGACAACATAAATACTTCACATATCCCAACCCTCCAGATAGCTGCAGTGCTCTGCATCGTAAATCAAAAATAATTTTTCACCATCATAACGAGACTACCACAGAATTTGTTCTTTATTAGTCTCAAAGCAAAATGTCCTTAATAATAATTATGCAGCCACCAAGTCTAGTAGAGAGAGAGATTATTGTGCATAAAAGTTTTATGTGAGGTTAGCATTGTTTATGCAGTTGGAATGACCTCCGTCTCCACTGGTTGGGAAGTTTGTCGCCCCAGTCTGTATTCCACCCTTTGAGCGACAACCTCTCTAACTCATGGCATGTATGTCAGTGCTGTGGGCAGAGCAGTGCACTCTGGGCAATGTTAAAGTCTGGGTGCTCCTCTGTCACCTTGCCCTGACCCTTTCTCCCCGGCAGAATGCTCCCTGGCAATGTCACATCTCATCCCCACCCAGAGACAGCGATGACTTGATGTAAACTGATCCAGGCACAGGCAACCCAAATTAAATGTTTTTCATTTTTTTTCCCCCTATTCTGTTTGGCGTGCACTTGTTTGTGTTTATGTGTGTTTGTTGAGAAGAAATGAGATTGCACGCCGGTGACACGAACCTTGTGAGGAAGGCCCCTCTCATTCACCTTTCTTTTTTGTGCGAGGTCACCCCTGTGATGTAGTTGCTACGGCAACAGGCCTCTCCCAATAGGGGTGTATGTACAAGTGAGGGTTTTCATTACTAGGCATTTGTTAAAAAAATGCTCCACTGCCTACATATGTCTCCCTTGCACAGTCCTCTAACCCACTCTCCTCCTCTTCCAGGAGAGCATGTCCGTGGCGGAGGACGAAGACGAGGATGAAAAGGTACTTCATTCCTTTTTTTTAAAAATATATTTCGTCTCGTTTTTTTCCCCCCACCCTTTTGATTAACCACTGCCTTGGAGTTCACAGAGCTGCGGGTCTGGCTTTGTGGCGCTGTGCCGAGCATCTCTGTCCCTCTAGCCGCCGTGTTTAACTCACTACATCCAAGTTAAACACACTGGAAATGAGGACAGCCACTGGTACCGTCTCAGCAAGCACAATTTTTCCTCTAGTAGTTACAGTCTGGTCTCCGGGGAACGTTCCTGCATACGACAAATGGATTTGGTTGCTTTGCTGTGCTCCTTTGAAACACAGAAATAAGCCCGGAATGGAATCATTAATTGAAGTCTAGCTTCCACTAGGGAATAGAGGCATTGTGAAAATTTCACACCAGACGTGTCTAAATAGGGAGGCTGGTCTTTAGTTGAACTCCGGCTCAATCACTAAACTGCGTTATTCTCTTTCTGTGAGAGATAGAAAGCATTCACTGGCCCAAGGTAGGTCATTGGGTTAACAAACTGTTACAAATTCCATGTTGGATTTATTGTTTCCTTTCGAAAGTGCTCATAATGCAAAATAGCTGCTCATTACTGATGGATTTTAGTTCATTTAGCTCCAGCACGTAGTTTAATTAGTGCGAGCAGTCAAAGACTCTTATCTGTTATCTATTAAATGTGTCCTGTTGATTAAATTTGTATGGTCGCCAATAATGATATTGGACTGTGTTGTCTGGTCTGGAGAGGAATGAGTTAATAAGATGATGATGTGTTATTGCTTTCTGATTGTGTTGCGTGGAAGTGTGGAGCCCCGAGCCTCTGAGCAGTGACCCTAGTGCTATGTGGCTACAGGCCTGGGATTCATATCCATAATGTGCTAAATATATTCTGTTGCGATGACCGCAGGCTAGCTTCATCTATAGAGAGGAACCCCTCTGTTAAAAACAGGTCTCTCTTCCAAATCCTGTCTGAGCTGAGCAGCTAATTCGAGGATGAAACACATTATGTGCATGTCTGTGTGTCTGCAAGTGCATTAGCTGATGCCCAGCAGCTAAACAATTGTAATAAATCTTGGGGGAGGGGGCGCTTTCGCCAGAAAAGCAATGATATGGCAATTACATGTGGCTTATATGAGTGCTGAATGCAAATGTCAGCATGTGTTTAAGACTTGGAAAATAATATTAGCTTAATTTGTTATCCACAATAATCAGTTTCATTCGTCTAATTAGTTTTGATTTTAGCTGGAAAATAGCCACCAGTTCAGTTCCCACTGTCAGTGAACAGTGATAAGAATTCTTTTTAAACAGTCCATGAGAATCAGAATGAATCCATTTCTTTTTTGTCTGACTCTAGTTTCTAAGCCCTTTCACATTATGTAAAAATTAAATATATCCTTTCATTTACTTAATTAAGCAGCTGTCTATGTTTTAAGCTGTCTGCTCCAATTTAAAGCGGCCTTGTTTCAAAGTTTTGTTACGGGTCTAAGCTGTGCCTTTTAAATTTGATATCATAGAAGCAGATCAAGCAGCGTGGCTTTCCACAGCCTATCAAAGCCATCACGGCTAATGTTTGGGGTTAAAGAATGATCGGTGTTAAATTTGATAACTTCAAAGGTGATACTTTTCTCCCGAGTTCTCTGGTTCCGACGGGAATAAAGGCTATCCCCACTGCGAAGGTTACCAATACCACTCTTTTTTTCTTTTCTTGTTTTTTTCCCCCGGAGGACGGAAATATGCAAACGTCCTGCCGAGTGATACAGAGTCCTAGGAATGAGACTAAAGAAAGGCGATAGGAGAGTGTATGTTACAGCAGAAATAACACACAACAGATCCACTGCGCAAATCTGTCCTGGGGGAAAGAGAACCCACCAATCATGCGAGGCAGGCAAAGTGACTTCTCTTCAGCCTTAGGTTCCAGTCAGATTTTACACATGGACACTGGTTTAATCAGAAGGCAAGAGGCTGGAAAAAAAAGAGAAAACAACCCCCTGGATGTGTGTCCTGAATGACTTGGAGGCTGCTGTGTGTTTGGCCTGGGGCCGCGGTTTGCCTCATGCTGTCGGGCTTGGCTGGAGTGGGCCATGCTGGGCTGAGCCAGAAAAAGAGCTGACTATAACATCTAACACACTCAGTTTTATACTGTGTCAGGATGTGTACACATACATGTCTTGTGTGCATATTGTCTTTGAGACATGAACATTTATATGATTGGATAATCAGCAGCTGCCTTTTACTTTGTATGTGCATTTTATGATGAATATATCAAAGCTTTAACTGATTTTACATTAACATACCCCTTTGGAAATATAAGATTTTAGGTAAAATACACAGTTGGTTTAATATGTGAAAAGAGATTCCAACATATGCATGGAACAAATTAATAATGTTGCAGAGGAACCCTTTCAGTTAGTGTTTTTTTGTAAGGTTTCAGAGCTTATTTGACCCATTAGGCCTTAATCCAAATGACCTGAGACCCTTTAAACCTCTCAGGGTGTTGTCCTTGCCTCTAAGGATCTGAAACTAAAGATATTTAACTCTTATGAAACAACAGAAGAAATAACTCCAAACACCGCCTGGTTGTCATTTTTTGCTATTCAAAACTTCATCAAGAAATGGATGTTAATAAGGACTGCTAAAGGTATGAAAGTTGTTTTATGTATGTTTTAAAATGGCCTTCAGCATGCCTAGAATTTTAATTTTTTATTTTAAAAAGTATTTCTGAACTTCTGAAGGAGAAATTAAGAAAAAAAAAAAAACACGTGCTCTTACAAAGTAGTGACTGAAAGAGTGCCCAGATTCTTTGTGTCTTGAATTCAGAAAAGAAATATCTGTGATCAGAAATCACATGCACACACAACTCCAGAACTGCAGAATCTACTGTTTGTTTATTCACGGTTAGTTTCTACAGCCCCTTTTGTGTTGCATTTATGGGCTCACAACACAGGTGCCTTTTATTCAGGCCTACCTCCCCGAAAGCCGCATTGAATAAGTGAGTCGTAAATATTTGTGCTGGCTTTGAATGAATATTCAAATTTGGCACCACTTATTCAAATTAAAGGCACGTTAAATAAGCTCTTTTTTGACGCTTTTTGATCATGCCCAGACTCCCTGTGAAACCGTATTTTCCATATTTACTTTTGTACTTCAGATCAAATCTGCTTCCAGGCACCTTAAAAGCAAGCATTTGCGATTTCATCTGAAATGAGACAGATTTTCTAATCAGTAAAAATGAATGGCTCTTCTATCCTTCCAAAACCTATTCTTTTTCACTTTAGAGGTCTGCTCCCGAAGTACAGAATAGTTTACAAGGACTACATGGCAATACACATACATTTATTTGAAAAAGCAAAGCAAAAGACACGCATCAAAAAGAGTAATGAAGGGTCTGCAGCCCATATGGGGGAAATCTGAAGACTTCAAAGTGGTTTGGAACATGAAATGCGATAATCTGTAGAGTTTAGTTATGTAGATCCCTTCAGTAATTAATCGTGTAGTCGTTTGGTGACTAGCATTGTGTTTTTTTTTCCCTTAACCTCACTATCTTTCAACAGTTATCTGTCACAATCAATCTTGTATAGTCTAGTCTTGTGTAGTCTAGCTGGGTAAGGTTAACTATTTCCCGTTACACAAATTCCCACCATACAGGGACTTAGCAGTGTTGAGATAAAGATATGAAAGGGGGTTGCAGACTGACATGAGAGTCAGGGTGTGTGTGTGTGTGTGTGTGTGGGCGCACATGTGTGTGTGTGTGTGTGTGTGTGTGCCTGTGTGTACACAATAAGGCAGCAAGTCATTGGGGAGTACAGTAGCATGTATCTGTAAAGGTCTGTGAAAACAGATCTACTCGTACTGCTTAAAATAACCCAAGAGAGATGAACTGATATGAAACATAAGACTACACAAACACATTTAGGTTGGACCAGTGTGTTTCTTTTCTGCTTTTGTGCCCCCTCTTATGTACAAATTCAAACAAACACCTCACTAAACTTACGCTTAGGTGTCTCATTTGCTGGAAATAAGACAAAAGCGAGATGCAATTTGAAATTTCTTAGCGCATGTTTTATAATTCTAAATGATTCTGATCACTTGTATTTGATACATTGTGTACAGTCTTCTTTTGGAAATAGGAAAATCATTCTTTATTTTTTGTCTTTTTTTATTGTTGGGAAATGTGAACATGAACCTGTTAATTGAATAAGATTGTAAGTCATTAGGTATTTATGCAGTGCATATAAATAATAAAGCAAAAACAAAACTGTAGGGTTGTAAAGACTTAACTAAGGGTTAAAACACACATTCAGGTTAGCTGCTGCTCTCCCTGCACACAGAAAGGGAGTGCGGAGTGTGGGAATGGCTGGTTTCCTATGGTTTCCTGTGCATGTCTGGGGGAATGGAGAGTGACAGCAGGGTGTGGTGACTGGGGTCTCCCGGGGGTCGCCTCAGCCGCGCCGATAAAGACTCTCTCTTCAGTCTGCCGTCTGGGAGGGATGCTTTTTAAACACAAACACATACACCACACATCCTCCCCTCAATCATACGCGTCTCCTTCTCTCATCCCCCTCTCTTTGACTCTCGCTCACTCTCTCTCACTGTCATTATTCCTGTCATTATTCCCTCCTTTTGATGTGGGGCTTCTTGGCTCTCTTTAGCTTGCATTACTCCTGTTATCTGCGGCGCTCTCTCTCTCTCTCTGTCTCTCTGCACCCCCTCCTCTCTGGAGAGCTCCATGCCAGGCCTTCATTGCTGGAGGAATCTCTGATGTGATCATGGTGCTTTGGACTTCAGATTATACTGGCAATCTTCCCTAAGTAAAATGGACTTTTCTCTTTTTTTCGTATCTTCAGAAAGTCCATTTGGTCCATGTCTCTGAATTACACCGCAACTCAATACTCTGTGATGCATCAAATACAAAAACGACAATAGGATTTCCCATCCCACTCATATTAAGTAAAAACATTGCCCGGTATTATGAGATTAGAAATACTAGCGCAAGTTCACTTACATAAGATCACAGGCAGTAATAGATTTATCCACTGAGCCCAACACCACACTCAATCTTGCTGTAAGCCCTCACACTAAGAAGTATGGTGCATGCTAGCGTGTGAGGGGGTGGGGTGGTGAGGGGGGATAAAAAAAAAACAAGCCTGTACTTGACAAGGGGAGACTTGTGGATTGGGCACCCTAACAAGTTCTCCTGAATCCTCTGCTCCTTCAGCCCTCTCGCCCTTCATCTCCACGATGTGCTTCCTGATTGCTGATCGCCATTTTTTCCCTCCTCCATTTAATCTTTGATTGTGATGCACTTCTATTGTTTGCGACTGACAAAAGCTGAAATTCTCTTCGCTCCGACTATGACAGCGCAGGGGAAGTTGCCTCATTTTTAAACACTAAGGAGGACTGTGGAGTTGCTGCAGCTCATTACAGGCCATTGAGTAGATGAATTACTCCTGATGGCACACTGGAAATAAACTTCTCTTTATCTGCCCATACTCCAAACCACTGACATCCAGCATCACTGTTTTTTTTCCTCTCTAGGAATCAGAGAAAAGAGGACTAAGGGAGAAAATCCATATGGTTCAAGAAATTGTGTTCACAGTCCAGCACGTTCTAGACGAAATCGCATGCATAGGAGAAAGAATAAAGAAGTAAGCACTGACCTTTCTACCTGTAGTGCAATTCCACATAATGGGACACTTTCTTACGCATAATAGTCTCCACCCCCAACTTCAATTCTAGTGAAACTTGCATACCCATCTAAATTTGCCAATGTAATCAGTGTCATTAGATGTTATATATATATTTCTTAGCAGTAATACATGTTGAAATATACTTAAATGTAACTGTTTATTATTTACAGCACCTTCAACTGGTCAGTTCCTTTCTTGTCCATCCTGGCCTGTGTGGTTTTCTTCATTGCTACTACTGCCCTGTACTTCATTCCTTTGCGCTACATTGTCTTATTATGGGGTAAGTTAGCAAGCACCATTTCCTGCTGTATATCATATGGATCTTCAGTGTCATTCTGCCTCCATTTCAGGAAATATTAACACATCAATGTCACATATAATTTGAGCCGGCTGTGCTTGACGGCTGACTGAAGGCATTTGAATAGTTATTCATACACATCTCTGCCTTAGCTATCAGATCAGAACCATACATTTGATCTACTGGAGCTGTACTACTCTCGAATGAGTCTCTGTGTGTAACCCAAGGTACTACAATTTAAGGAAACATTTAAAACCTCTGATAATTGCTTCTCCCAGTGCATGCATCGGACTCGCAAGACTCATGGAAATAGAAATTCAGTAGGAACTTTGAAATATAATGTTTACAACAGCTTGTCTTGAGTAACAGCAAGAATGTAATCATGTTTCCTATGAATCCTACATTTTGGTACAATATATTGTTAATAAAGGGAACAAGTTCTGCCCTGCACTTAATATGAAAACAATCTCAATCGGAAATCTGTTCAACACTTAAACCCCTTGCACCTGTGGATAATTTGTTTAATGTCAGCCCTGCAAAACATAATTGTCCAAATTGGGACAAATAAGGTATAAATTAAAGTAAAATAAAGTAAAGTAAAAGGCTGTTGTGATAAAACACAACTGACTGCAGCAAATATGTCTAAGTATATGCAATTATAAATACATTTCTATGCAATTTATTACAATGAAAATGTCACACCTTTAGTAGGTTATTTTCTGCAAGTATAGGTGGGTTTTTTCTAAGTTCATGCATATATTTTTATGCAGGTGTTAACAAATTTACTAAGAAGCTCATCTACCCACATGCCACTGACAATAATGAACTACTGGATTTCCTCAAGAGGATGCCTTCTGATATTCAAAAGGTAAGGGTTCATTTTTACATTTAGAGGGGGGAGGGGGACTTGATAGGAATTCCCTTAAGATGGCGGCATTATTTGCTCTACTAGAATTCCCATGTGTTGCCAGGGATATTTCCTTAGGCTCTGTTTGATTTTAATAGAATCACACCTTTAAAGGAGAACCCCTCCCCACGCTGTGCACTGTCTTGATGGAGTGGCCTGACTTCTTGGCTGGGGTTGGCTCTGATCTGTCGTCAGACATGTCCCTGATTATCAGTTTCATGTGTATGATAAAAGCAGGGCGGTGTCAGGGGCGGACGAATTGACCAGAGGTTTCAGTGTCTGAGTGTGAGCGTGTGTCTGTGTGTGTGATTTGGGTGGCAATACATGTCACTTCAGGTTTGAAGAGTAGATTAAGGAAGTGGTGAGCACATGCTGTTCTGAAATTTGCAATAAAATGATAATATAAGCTACTGCGATTTGGCTAAGGAGACCACTACTGTGTACAATGGGGGCCTTTACTTGTTTCACCTAGACTGATTCTTAGGATTTCTAGCCTTCTATGATAAACCTCAGAGATAATGTGACATTTTCAGATGTCCCTGGAGAGAACCAGAGCTAAAGTCAGTTTGGGAGGTCCTGTAGGCTCCAGCTGGCCAGAAAAATAAAATAAAGATGGAAATCAATGCTGAATTTTCGAGACTGGAAATGTCTTTTCATGACCAGATGCACCGTCTTGCTTTTGAACTTTTTAAATAGAATGAATGAAGAACCTTGGCTATGAATTGTAATTTGACACAAAATATCAGAGAACACTCCAGCACTTTAACACAAGTGTGTTATTAATGTATTACATAGGATCAGTGGGTTTTTCCTCTCTACTGTCGAATGTACTTACAAAGAGGAAGAAGGCAAACGTGCAAATTGAGTACAAAAATGGGGAAGTTTGTAATTTCCAAACCTGTATCTCAAAACCGGCGTGAACCGCCCGAATAAACCGTGCATTACAAAAGCTCAAATTGACTCCTGTCTCTGGGTTTTTGAAATGACTTGGCAATTAGTGCCTGTGCAGTTCTTCAAACACAAAGCCTCAAAACTGCACTACTGACGGCAGCTCCTCTGTCCTAAAATAAGAAGCATCTGTCAGTTCTGAAGCTGGTTTCATGTTCTGATGCAGCCGCCGCAGTCTTTGTTCCCTCTCTTTCCATCTCTCCATTCTCATAATCATGTCCTGGTAATTAGTGTGCGCTCCGTTACCTTACAGCCACACTATCAGGTTATTGTTTTGCGGGAGGAAAAACAAACAAGAAAAGCAGTTTTATGACTTTCATGCACAAGCTCTATCAACTGAATTGTTATGCTTTTATTTTGTGTTTCCTATTGGGTATATAGTGCATTAAGAGGGCACACATAGACCAAGTTACTATATATAAGAATATAGTATACATTCTCATGTATACATTTATTTTTTAACATGTAGATTTATCATTAATACTTTGCCCAGTAACCACTAAAAATGATTAATTATACTCTGCTATAAAACTCGTATGTAAATTCTGCAAAGTTTCATCCATATGCAGAAAAACTATTTCTAAATGTATAAATCCAAATACATATGCAGCCCTTTGACTGCAGACATTATCACTCGCAGCACAAACTTAAAATTAAGTAATGTGATTTAAACGAAACTGTGAAGCGAATATGAAGTCCTCTGTGTGGGTATGTAATGGAAACCTGTGGAGGGAGTGTGTGACGAAGGCAGTGGAAGCTCGGTGGAGCGGTGCTTGAAGAAGGCGGAGGAGCAGAGGTCAGAGTTGAAGGTTTCTCTGATGAAAGGGAAAAGTGAGCCGCGTGTTCGGGTAGACCAGAGGAAGCATGTGATCATCCATAACCGTGGAGCCCAGAGCGGTCAGAGCAGCCCAGACGCAAACTCCTGCCTACGAGCTGCTATAATTAGTCGAGCTCTAAAAGTTTCCTTGGGAAGGACACATCTCGCAACTCTCCTGCTTAAGATGACCTTACAGCAGGGCCGCTCAACCGGCACACATCTGCATCCGATATAGTTCATCTAGTGGTGCTGGTGCCGGAGAAGTTGGAGGGGTAGGGTATAGAGGACTGTTTGCTGCTGCATCGGTGAGGAACCCTTGACTTTTCAAATCTTTCCTCCCTGTGATTAATCCCCTCTGCTCCTGTGTTTAAAAAATGATTCATTACAGGCATGCCCGCCTCTGCTTTCCCCCTGCAACCGGCTCTCCTCAGGGGAGCTATTACCGTGCGCCGGGCCTCAGCTCCGATTACCTGCCTCCCACCAACGTGCTGTTTGTTTTTACAGGTGCAGTACGGTGAGCTGAGAGCGGCTGGCAGCCAGAACGCACAGAAGAAGAAGCGTTAGCACCAAAACTCCAGCGGAGACTTTCCGTATGAAAAATCTATGAGTGTGTAGCATTCTAGTTCAGTCCAGGCTGCCCCCACCCTTAGCTCCCAGGCAGTCAAGTGGGACCTTCCCATCCTGCACAGGACCTCATCTACCCCTTGTGGTGTGGTTGCTGCCAGCCCATCTACTGAATCATTGTATGAGTGTGTGTGTGTGTGTGTGTGTGTGTGGTGCCCCTCAGTGGCTCCCAGTCCACTGCATGAGTCTGTCATTCACAGAGTGTGATCATGAGAAGGTAAAAGCAGGGTGCACCCCCCCACCCCCACCCCATTCACCATTAAGCTTTATGGACTAAAGCGAGAAACAACCCACCAAATAAATCACAGTGGTGTGATGAAGTGGAAAACTGCTTCCATCAAGCTTTAACAGTATGTTGCTAAGCAACATAATGCTTGCTCTTAACTTCACACATTATTACAGAATTCAGATGTATGTGTTCACATGTGTACGGTAAGTGTTTACAACACCTTTTGACTTGGCTCAGCCAATCAGAAATTAGACGTAATATGTATAATCTTGTAATTTAGCCTGCAATGACTGTATGTACTTGGCAGCGAGTACTGAGAAAGATTATATGCTTGGAAATCAGGGTACACAGCTTACATGACTCTAGTAATCAAATAAATGCAAATGTAAGTTATATTTATTATACTGAATGTAAATATGCCTTATTTTGTTTACCTTGTTAAGCTATAATGTTCATGTCATTTTATAATACTTCTGCATCTTTCCAGCCTTTTGAATACTGGGACAAGAAAATACATATAAAAAAAATGTTAGCTCTATCTAATGGTTTGACTTCTTGAGTGAGTTTTTTTTTTCCATTGCTTAGATCCTCAACACTCCATTAGCCATGGAGGATCCTTTCTGTGTGTAAACACAGTGGTGCTCGGTGTGATTAGCGAACCCACCCCTTCCTTAGTGAAGGACTGTGGCCGTGGCTGCACCCCACTCGGCGAGACACACATCAAAGACCCCCACGTGTCCAGAGCAGCGGGCTAATGCACTGCTTTTGTTGTTCTATCACAATAACAAGGTCCATATGAGAGAGCTCATCTCTCTCTCCCTCACACACACTCTCACAGTGAGTGAGAGAGGGAGAGAGGGAGAGAATATGCTCTCCATTGCCTGCACTTAGTGTCTCCCATTTTCATTAAAATCACCTCCAGTGCCTAATGGCTCTCTAGCAGGCCCATCACTCTGTAGTGTTGTTCTCGGTGATGGAGCCCCAAGTACAGTAAATGGAGCATCTCTGCCTCATCAATTTATTTATTCATATTATACACACATTCTCATCTCCCCTCCATCAGAGAGCCTTTTTATTTCAAAAAAGCAACATTCAAAAGTGCTGCAACTTGAATTGAGCCATAGAAAGCATTGATATGCAATTATTATAATCAAATGATGATCAGTATATTAATCATCACTGAACAATGAGAGTAGTCTCTCTCTCTCTTGTGTTAAGGATGTTAATTAAGAATTTTGGCATTGATTCCAATCCTGAGGGATCTCCGTCAGGAACAGTGAAGGAATCGCGTTTTCAGAAAAAGAAATGAAACCGGTGAGAAAGTGAAACTTTTCCTAAGTTAAGTCCTCTCTGTTTCCATAACAGAGTGAAGTAAATAATCAAGCAGCCACTTTGTAAAAATAACTATGGCAGACAGAGTCATGTCTGGCTCTTGTTGTACAGAGGAGTGATGCACCCGGCTTCGGGAGTTTGTTCTGACTAACCGGAGTGTTGAGTATTCACCTCCCCCCCACCTCTATCCCTCTCTCTCTCTTTTTCTCTACCTCCCCACCTCCGCAGCTTGCTCGCTGGTGAAAGAGCATCGGGTGGGTGCGGCATGAAGAGTTTGATTGGCTCTAGGGGACCTGCTGGAGCCCCGGGCGATCTCTTTTGACAGTCTGATAGAGACATCACGGCGCTCTCCCAGGAGCTGCCACCAGGGGTCCGTTTCAAAGTGAGGGGGAGTAGAGGTGACCTGCATCCCCCTCAGACAAGAAGAAACCCACCCCACCCCCCCACCACCACCACACACACACAAGCTTTCAGCCCTCTCTTCCTATACCAACTCCGCTGGGGCCCAGAGAGAGGGAGAACTGCTCACTAAAGGAGACCCAATCAGGCACCAGTGAGAGGTGAAACCAATTAAACAATGCTACCAGAAAAGCGCTAGTCATTGGGTTAGTGACTTGAAAGCCTGCCTTTAAGTGGATTTGAAGGGGTTTTTTTCCTGTAGTAGAGGTGTGTTCTTGAAAAACAGAACAGACTGGCTCGATAATGCACACTAAATAAAAAGCTGCCAATTACAGTTCCTGTGAAAAAAAATTCTAATAATTGCTATGATTGTCAATTAGAGGTTTAATTTATGGGCCAGTATCGAATGGCCAAAATACATTAACATGTACAAACTAATTTTCAAGGTTATGCAATAAAATTGTATTATCTTCAGTACGGAAGAGATTAAGTATTAAATTATAATCTTCTCCACTCATCCTTTCCTCACACGCAGCAAAAACTTTCATCAGTAAGTCTGCATTACTGATGCTTTTGAAAAGTACTTGCTCTGCATCTGTCCATTTAGCTATATTGGTCTTCCATACATCCAGTAATGGCAAGCAAAGGATGCAAGAAAATCACTCTTGCAGTGGCTGTATGCTTTCACTGTAGTAGAGACATTCATATTTAAGAAATTATTTATCAATTTATGTTCAACCCTTTGGGATTTGGAACCCAAATCTCTACAGAAGACTAAGCAGGCAATATGGTCCCTGAAAGCATTTCAAATCCCTGGATGTTTCACAAGCTCACTAATGAACATTTCAACCATGCAGCAGTTAACACGGCTTGTATCATCCCTCTCGCCTTCGTCGTTGTTGTGCTCGGCATGATACTGATGTCTTCATCAGCCTGTCAGGACGGATGCGCCTGCAGCTGTGGCAGGTCCCTCAAGAGCCTCTCTCACTCCTTGTTTCCATGGTAGTCCTTCAGGCAGCACCCCGGGCAGGCTGTGCGCAAGGACCCCTACAACTTTTTTCCCCTCTCTCCTTTTTTAAACAGTCATTTCTCTGATTTACAGCCCCAAAGCAGGCGTAAAACCAACATGAACCGAACAGACACAGAGAGAGAGGACCTGCCGCATCACTTCTTCTGTGGCTTTTGCGATGCTAGCCAGAGCTAATTTTAATAAGCCAGCTACTGTTCCGTGCCTCCTCAGTTACTGGAGCTCAGGTGCTTTCATTAAGCCATGCTGACCCGCTCCTGCCACATTCACAGGGAGGTAATAGGCTCAGGGGTGTCACATCATTTTGGGTATCATCTGTTTTCCCAGGTAGCCAGGGTAAATAAAAACAAAAACACATAAAACAATGAAAACAACAAAGAAGGCAGATTAGAGCACTGAGGGTGTTTAAGGCTCAATCGAGGGAAAGGTGACGATTGAGTATATGAGAAAACCATGACACCCATTAGGTGCAGCCTCTTGTCTGGATTCGGTTGTTAATGAGATCCACATCACGGTCCGGATTGGTTTTGGAACACTTCTGGATCACTGTGTTAGCTTACCTGAGGAACATCAGGTTTACAGGATGAGAAAACCACTGCAGACTAGTGCTGGACAGTGTGGATAAAATTTAGCATCATAATATTTTCCAGATATTTCACAGTACTGTATATAGCCATCAAATTTGTTTTTGCATTACTATATTGTAACGAAACATATAGAACTTATAGAACTGCATTTTTTTGGTACAAATTTATGTTTCTACAATATCTGTAAATCTCTGCTGTGTGAAACCAATAAACCAGTTCACTAGCGTAGCTGGAATATATTGTGCAATATCACTGCAGGCTTGAGTCCGAGAAATGTAGATGAGGGACTGCCAGACAGCACAGAGAAAAAAAGGTGAAGATCCGTATTGAGCACCAGGGTGAAAATATTAATGAGGTAACAAGAAATCAAGACGGAAGATCAGCCCACAGAAAGCGAGCACTGTTTTCAGAGACCGTAGTTTGCGAGTTATTTATACAGAGGGCATATCGCACTCATTGACACCCAGCCACAATTTTCTGCAATATATCAAGTGCGGAGGGGTAGACTTTAAGAGCTTAAATTAAATCATTGGCCTTTAAAAGCATCTCTCTGAGGGGTCCACCCGCATTAATAAATTCATCTGATTCGGCTTTAATATTATTCCGAGTGCGTTAGAATGAAGTGAACAGCTGGGATAGTGTCCAGTCTCGTGGGGAGGGGGGTTGGGGTGGCATCGCCAGGGGTCAGGAGCCGTGCATTGTGCGTGTGTGAGGGCGGGCAGGTGTGTGTGTGGCCTGGGCAGAAAGGTCTCTGCGTTTACAGGTGCAACTATGACAGGCTCAGCTCCAGGAGCAGAAAAGGCCAGGCTTTAGATGAAAGGAGGCAGAGGAGAGCGACTGACCGCCACGGAAACAATGTCACCCCTTCCAAATGGCCGTGCTAGACAAGCTTGCTGTGCTGATAAGAAGCAGCGAGGGAATGGGGCTTTCTTTCGCTATTTTGCTCCGTCGTCCTGTTTTATCAGTGCGGAGAAAAAGGTTTAAAACTGTTAATAGAACAGGACAGTCCTCCCAGTGATGGGGAATAACAGCCATTAGGGAAAATAATGTGGGAAATAGTTTCTTTTCTCTATTTTTTTGTTATCTCTAGACAAACTGCCTTGAGGTAACACCTTGAATCTTTTTTTTTATGAAAAGCAACAGCACGATCTAGAGATAAAAACATGAAGGGGTGTGTGCAGAGGGGGGGTGTGGTTGGGAAGTGCTGCGCAAAACCTTTGTTAACTATCAATTGTTGCCTCAATGGTCCACGTTTAGCGCGCGTGCACTCCGTCAGGCAACAATACACAGTATAATTTAATAGCATATTTCATTTTAATTAACAGTGATATAACGCAGTGCGACTCGCAGCCTCCTGAGGCCAGAGCACAATATTTGGTTTGATGAATCTGCCGGAGCCGCTCTCAGTCCCCACTCTCACCCCTGGGATTCAGGTATCATTAGAGACGAGCACAGAGCTGCTTTTTGTCTCAGAGAAAGAGAGATTAAAACACTCACACACACACATTTCCACAGTGAGTGGGTGACTGGAGAAATGTTCAATATTAATGGCCTTTCATCAAGGACACAATTAGGACACCTCTCTTTGACACATTCTATAGTATGTGGATGAATATGTATAGCCAGTCACCAGGACTGAGCAACAGCAAAAAAAAAAGGAAAAAATTACAAAGTGAAATCACTGCGACAGTAGTTAGACGAATAGATGGAGTAGTGAGGAGGTGTGTGAAATGACAATCAAGGCCCTGTATATTTTGATCTGCAGAGCATTTCAAAGAGACAAGAGTTAAAACTCCATCATAAGCCCACTTCATAACATATAGCCTTGGGCGAGTGGTATGCAAACATGCATTAGTATATGTAGCGATGTGTTTGAAATTCCCTCAGCCTTTTCTCTGAAAGAAATGAACACAATGCATGCACACGTTTTGTGTAGATGCTCGTGCACACCACCATATGGTTCTATCTATTTTTTGAACCGTCTATTTGAATATACTGTATGTCTGTAGGTCCTTTTGACCTAATGTCAAGGCAAAGCATGCATGCCAGAAATGTTGTGCCCGCTAACCATGCTCTATAATCTTCTCCACTATGGACCAGCTTGTCAGTACATTTTGTTACGGAATAGAGTGTGTTACACGTATTTGAAGGATCAGAGCGACTATCATCTGTTGCCACTGATAATGTAGGCATGCTCGGGGCCTAGTTAGCCTCCATCATTCTCATTAACAAGACCTGCTAATTATGGCCCACATGAACTCTTCCCTAGATCCAAAGGACGCCACTGCGCACATCCTAAATGAACATACCACCAGTGAAGGCAGGGGGGGGCTGTAATTGCATGAAAAAAGCTCACGACTCGGTTTAATTAGATGTGGTCTTGCAGTGTAACCACTTTGCTCTATGATCATGGCTTAAAACGCCTAGTGGCAAAGATGCTAAAACACTGTTTGTTTTACTCGGAGTGTCTACGATGTCAGCCACCAGGGCCCAATTAGCCAGCGACTGAAGCCTGCATTAGATCCTCTTCTTTAGCTTTGACAGTGGGGAGATGCCCATGGTCACATCTCCCCACTGACCGCTCTGCTGGAACCTCAACATGCTTCACTTTACCGTAGCTCCTTAGGCATACCATGAAGTATTTCAGATATGAAAGGAAGACCAATAGTGAGCCCAGTTTGCTTGCCATACCAATGTCATAAAGACTGTAAGAGCTACTGGATTGGCTCCTTTACAGAGTCCTACATATAAGACAGCAAAAAAGTCAGGCATACTTTTACTCTTTAAAGGGACACTCCAGCTTTTTACAACCTAATACCTCTCTACAGTCGATTACCACAGATAATAATTTCCCTGCACTTAGAAACGAGCAGAAAACTCATTGACTTGAAACACATTTGTAATAGAAGCCAGTGGGCACATGATTCAGCTTTTAGTACATTTACTGCACAGTTTTAACAATGTCAAACCCACCAACATGTCTCAAAGTCACCTTTTTCAGTCAAGAACACAGCTTTATATTCAACTTCATGACAGAAGAACCAAATGTAGTGGAAGAATCAACAATATTAACTAAGCTTTGAAATTAACAGTGGTGATTTTAATCTTTTGCAGTGTTCAAAAAGGAATATATCACCATTTTAGGCAAATAGTGTGGTATTTCCATTACAGTCTGATCTAATTAGAACGTAAATTGATGCTTTGCAGTGAGTGCTACTGTAAGCAACAGACTGCTGCTGAATACCTAGAGCTCTATGGCGTCAAGTGAGATGTATTAATGCACATTATGGCATAAAGAAGAAAAAAAAAATAGCGGAATGTCCACGGGTCTTTAGGCAGGCAGCAAGAGACCAATTAGCAAGTAGTTTGAGTGTGAAGGAGAGGTGTGTGTGCAAAAGGGGGGGATGATGTTGGCAGGGGGAGGAGGAGTCTGGGCGTCAGACAGGCAAAGAAACAAAGGCATCATCTCGCAATTCAGTGCCCTCCTCTCCCCTCTCCTCGCCTGCACCAATTACTGCCTCCCCTGCTCAGGCATCAGTATGCAGCCAGCCGCGCTCTCCACAGCTCTTGCCCCAGGCCACTGAATACGTTACCTCCGCTATGGGGTGAGGGGCTCCGGGGCACGGCGCCCTGTAAACCCCTGGATAATTTGGGATTTCTGCTCCTCACTGGAGAGAGGGAGGGAGAAGGGGTGCGAGAGAGAGAGAGAGAGAGAGAGAGAGAGATAGAGAGAAATGAGAAGAGAGCCATACAGAAATAAAAAGAAAAGGTCTTTCCCCAGATCAGATTTATTGATTTGTTCATTCTTTCATTTGCTGTTATTTGTAAATTGTTATTGAGCCAGCTACGTTTGCTCCCACTATGGCTCAACTTGGTCAACACAGTCAACAGAAGTAGAGGAGAAAGCACTGCATGATAACTAACTTCCAAAGTGTCCTCTATGATCTACCAAAGAAATGTTTTTTTCTAGAATAAGGGAAAGTATAAATATAAAATGCTGATAATATCAGATATAACTTTGTCACTGAACATGGTACAGATATCAGGGCAGCGAAATACACTTTTACTTATTTGACACACCTGGAAAACACTTAAACTTCCTGGTTCTGGTTATAAGTATGAAGTATTGAGGAGATGTTCAGTTGATTGGCAATAAGCAAAGTGGTAGAGGTTTAGTGTGGGAGGCTAGCATGTTATTAACTGAGCCAGGATCAACTTTATTTATTGGTGGTGTATCGTGGTAGCTGCGATGGGACAGAAGTTAATCATACCTGAAACGACTGTTTAGGTAGCATATAATGCTTGTTGTGGGTCCATGTCCTGTTCTAGAAACATCCTCAGAGCCAGCCACCTTGTTAGCGTTCACTTTGCTCAGAATGGAGCGCCTATCATTAAAGGTGAACGTGAGCGGCTGGTCAGCAGGGAGTAGCTCTGCTATAATGGGTGTTTGCTTGCTGTCCTGATCGAAGCATCAGAAGTTATTGAGTTCTTCACAAAGGCATGTGTAAAAGTTTTTGTAGAGTTTGTAGTATTTGGAAGCTAGAGTATCCTGTCACATACAGCAGGGGATTTGTTATGGAAGTAAGGCTCAATCTGTATTCACTTTTGGCTTTACTAAAACTCTTCTTCAGCTTAGCTCTAGAGGAACTATAAGGGACTGGATTACCTGATTACATTCTGCATCACTTTGTGGGAGCTTTGTATGAAACAATATCATTTGGAAACTAACTGATCTCTGTAGCCAACCGTTAAAAAGGATATTGTGCACCAAAGCCATGAGAAAAACTAAAGTATTTCAGTAGTAAGCGACTTTGTCAGTGGCAGGTCTGCTTTAACCAAACCTGCTCCTACATGGACTTACAGTATAAGAGCTATGAGTAGTCTTTATGAATTGCCAGCTCAAAGGAAATCAAGGCCAGAGAGATTTAGTAAAAATAACTTTCAGTAGTGTCTAATTTAGACCAGCGGTCCCCAACCTTTTTATCACAGCGGACCAGTCAACGCTTATCAATTTAACTGCCGACCGTGTGTGTGTGTGTGTGTGGGTGGTGGGGGGTGATTGTTGATACATAGATCAGTGGTCCCCAAACTTTATTTCATCACAACCCGGTTTAATATAACAAATCCGGTCATTTTTTCAAAATAAACCATCGTTTAGTCTCTGATAGTAAATAAAAAGGAAATACTGGAATTTTTCCGTGCAATCCGCGGACCGGTACCACATGACCCACGGCCCGGTGGTTGGGGACCGCTGATTTAGACCATAAAGGAGTTTAATTCACCTAACAAAGAAGCCCTTAAGGGCTACAAATGAGGGCAACAAATGTTTATTTGATTAATCGATTTATATGCTAACCATCATTTGATCACTTGACTAATTAAATTGTTGTCTTCTTTTTTCCCTTTCACTTTTCCAGTCTGAGTGGTCCCACCATTCAAAGTTTTAACTATGCAACAAGCAATTTCAGAGCATTACAGAGGCCTTTTAAAAATAAAACACGCATGGATGTTAGTGACTAATTGATTTGGATAAACTAATGGCTGAAGCTCTAATGTCTGGCTTAGATACATTGGCTTGGAAATCTGTATGGATGTTGCTCTGCATGTTCTGTACGTAAGTCTACACAGTGACTATGAATACATGCTGAAATGCAGCCCTAACTCCCACGCAGTGACCCCAAAGCATGTCCTAGTCTCTACCCACTCTGCAGGCCAGCAGCAGCACGCTACAGCTCAGGTCCGCCATACACTAACAGGCTGCGGGATGTGATGTGACGCAACGGAAGGGAAAATGGAGAGCACGAAACAAACACTTTCCACTCCAGTGTGCTGCCTGGCCAAGTTAGCAGGCACTTGGAGAAGGAGGAAGAGAAAGGAATGGCTCCGAGCACGCCGTCAGATTAAGCTCACGTTGCACCCAAAACATTTTATTTATGAGCTGCTGACATTAATGCTTCTTTAATATGCCTCTGTTTCCCCCCAAAAAACAGTTGGAGTAATTGATTGTTACATTAGTTAATGTAGCGGTGAATCAATTATCCAAAGTGTCAGTCTTCGCTGGAGAAACAGGCTGCGAGAGAGGCAGTGGTAGACACCAAGCGTAATAGAGCCATAGGGAGGAATTACGAGACTATTAAGAACACGATGCTGTTACTCTTGGCTTGTTGAGGAGTTTTCGTCTTTGTGAGTGGTTCTGGGTTACCAGCTGGCGAAATGCAAGCCGAGAGTAAATCAACTGGCCAAGAAATCTCACGCAGGGAGATCTTCAAGTAACACAATTAATCGATGAGGTAATGTGAGGTGATGTAATCCACTCAAACTGATTAAACCACTCATGTGACATGATTCATAATGGCAGAGTATGGTGGGAAAGGATAGTTCAAAATCAACTCTCCAGTATGAAAATGTTTTAACTACACATCGTTAAGTACATAAACGTAATGTTAGATGCTGTTGAGTGGTATGCAATAATAATCATTCTTATTAAGAAACAATTTCATGTTTCTGCAGTAGCTACTAAGTTATTGTCCTTCTGAATGACTTTGAGCTGCAAATTTGTCCAATTTGGACTGGAGAGAAAGAAGTATATGCATCTGGGTATGACAGAACGGAATACCTGATTAATCCAAAGGCATTGCTTTACTGACGAATTTCTGTTTCATCCTCAGTTCTGTTATGATCCTATTTTTAACTTAAACTAAACTATGATATTTACACAGTTTTTGCCCCATGCTATTTATTTCTCTGTGACAGCACCAATACTGAGAAGGCAAAAGGCCAGCATGTGTATATTCATAAATGTGTGAATACTGCCACAGCATTTTTGTAACTAACCCGGCCTGGTTCTTCTACTTAGGCTAACAGACGTCTGTACTGGCTAGCATTAAGCTGCATGCTGGGGGGAAAGATAGTCCATTCTTTCAGCCCAGAGAGAGTGAATTACGCTCTCTTGGACTCTGGCCATGAATGGTTGAGCAATTGATGAGAATCAAACAAAAGTTTTGCCACTCGCTAGCTCGGTAGAGTTTTCCTCTTAACCCAAAGGTGCCTGTACTTCATCAAGTCAAGAGATACAGCGATTAGTCACAACACCAAAACCATTGACACATGAAGTGAATAATATTGATTATATTGTTACACTAGAAACTGTCAAGAGGTGGGACACATTAGGCAGCAAATGAAGCAATAGCCAGGTCTGGAAGTTGAAAAACAGGCAAGTGTAAAGACCTGGCCTTTGACAAGGTCAAAATCGACAACCTGTGAAGGTTTGACAAATGGGTTTTCCCAGCAGTTTCCCATCAACAGGTTTGGTGGAGAGTTGCTGGTATGCGGCATAAACGTGAATAAATGTTGCAGATCCACATATTAATGACTGCTGAGAGAATTTAAGAGAATCGTAGATGCCCAAGACTCAATGAAGTGTAGGGGCACAGAAGGATATCCCGTCAGCTATGATTATACAGAAGAGGTACTGAAGCATAAATCGACAACGGTAATGCTAGCTGTGACAGGTTCCAGAACACTGAGCACCACAGCTCGCTTGCACACAGACCAGACAGACTGGCCATGCCCAACTACCACCTACAATGGGCACATGAGGCAGTGTTCTGGTCTACTGAATTGTACAGGGAATATTGCTTACCAGAGGCAGAGATGGCATCAGGATACACTATCAGAGGAAAGTGGGCTGCCGGATGTAGTGTGATGTACTGGACAAGGTTTTGTTTGGAATCCTCATCCTGGTTTTCCCTTTTGCGGTATTCCTTAATGGCAGTTTCCTTTTCAGCAGGATAACGCGTCATGCAACATTGCAAAAATAGTTCAGGAATATACAGAAGAACATAAAAAACGGTTCAAGGTGCTGCCTTGGCACCCACATTCCCCAGATGTCCGTCTGACTCAGTATCAGTGCTTGACAAAACTGGCCCATCCCTGGAGGCTCCATCTCACAAGAGAACCTTAAATCATCTGCTGCTAATGTCTTAACACAATTCACTTTAAGAGATATCTGCAGCCCATGCTTCATTGTTTTGGGGGCACAAGGGGGGGGGGCTACACAGTATTAGGCACGTGGTTTTAATGTTATGGCTCATTTGTTTTATGGTTTATTTGGTAACTGTAAAATAATTGATGTTTCCTTTTTTGCATTGGTGCTATGAAGCTAAACAAAGTGAGAACTCTTTACTTCATCAAGTAGCAAACTAAAAACCTAAATAGTCTTAAAATGATGGTGGGTTGTTAATTAAGTGACTTATGTAGTTTAGCTTTAGTTTCAGACAGTATTTGAGATATTACGAACTAAAATAGAACACTGCGGGGTAAAAACAATAGTTGCAGCCATTTTAAAGCTAGGCATCTGTCTGTTTTTTGATTCACCATATGTCAGTGAAAGTCTCCACTGAAAACTAAACATGTCTTGGCCGACAACATTTAAGTTAACAGGAACACAGTCATTCTTTACAAATCCCCCATGGAAAGATTTTACAAGCAGCGCCGTTTGTGGTGTTGGTTTGTGGTGAGACTATTTTTTTTGTCTTCTTTTTTCCCCCCTCTGTGGAGGGGCACCTGTTCCTTAAAGCCCAGATCCTTAATCACTCTCATCTGGAGCCCCCCTGCTGCTTCACTAACCTGGACTTACTTTAGAAAGCGTATCTGCCTGTCACATCCTCACATGCTCCTTTTTAATTCAGCCCAGATGTGACGTTCGCCTGCTCGGCCGTTCTGTTTATCCTTGTTCTCTCGTTCTCCCTCACTCTCTCGCCCACCTGCTTGGTGACCCGGAGACCCCGCGCTCGGGCTTCCATTTGATTCGCCTTCTCTAAAGTGAAAGGGGCGTTCTTTAGCCCGCCGCGCTGCTTCTCTCTGTGCCCCGCGCTGCCTGCAGGGCCTGTGCTTGGTGAAATCTCAGTCGCGAGCCTGGACTGCTTTTGTCCCATCGTCAGCATCCTCAATCAGAAGCTCCATGCCCGCGGCCCCTCAATAACACACCTCCCATGTAGATGGCTGAGGACCAGGGATTCATGCAAGCTCTGCCTGAAGACTCACTCTCAGATCTCACACGCACATACAAATGCACACAGTTCCCATCAAAACGTTGATGACTCCAAGCTTTTGATACAAGTGAGTGGGTTTCTGGCTTTTCGATGACAACATAAGAATGTATATTTACTGGAGAAAATCATTTGTGACATAATACCAAAATTTGGAATAATGCCAAACTCTATACATTTTATCTCTTTATTTGGTTTTCCACGCTCAAATACTCAAACATTTCATTTCTGTACGCCACTCTTTGTTAAAATTAGTCAATTTATGCTATAAACAAAACCAGAAGATAATAATTATTTACCCACACTTATAAAATCCTGTTTTTCATGCTAAGGGAGATAGTGATAAATAAAAATCAGGTGTTCTTGAACACTGCATTAAAACAGCAAAGCAGGTGCCCCAAACTTTGGACAGCCAGTGCCAGCACTCGTCACAATGGCTTGCAGCTTTTTCTGATAATTGTTTCATTCCTGGACAGATGGATATAAGGAATTTATGATTTGCTGCAGCTAAAAGTGGAAAAATGACATTCTTAATACTATAAAAAGATTGCCAAACTCCATATTGAATAACAGTGAAGTCCTTTTGTCTTCAGTCAATGGACATCTGAAGAAAAGTCACTGCTGGACAGGAGGACGTTGCCCACTACTGGCTGGCAGGAATATCTCAGCTTTAATTGGATTGGTCTGGGTTGCACATGGACAGTCTGATGGACCAGCCTACATCTCTCAGCGCTGGACTGGGCTTGCGTGTGTGTGTGTGTGTGTGTGTGTGCCCCCCTCCACCGGACAGGCCTGGGTAAATAATCTCTCCATACTAAAATGCTAGTTATTAATTGTGTTTGGTGTTTTTTCCCCCGTTCCCTCCTCCTCTGTTTAATTACGATGCTGCCACAGCGCCTTGGTTTGGAGAACGCACTCCACCAGGGCCTGGGCAGGTCCCTCTTACCCACAGTCATGCTGACAAGAGCTGTCAGTCAAAGCTAAAGAGCTCTCTATGCTTCCCTTCGGCTGGCCGCTGAGATATTCCCTTTAGTCAGTTTATAAGCGCACAATTTGAGAAAGCCACGGCTTAACCAGGTAGGCAGGCAGCCCCAGACTGTCAGAGGGAATTAAGAGCATGGCGTGTGTCGGCCGCCTCACTATCTGCGAGGTGCTTTGCAGGGAGCTTGCGGCTGCTCTTTTGCGTCCGATAAGGGCTCCTACGTTTGGGACCTGCGCGGGGGTAAGAGTCCCTGGCTGATACGAGCTGGCTTTGCTGCTGCTATTACAATTATCGCAGAAATTACCAGCATCATTACAGTCGGAGGCCGACTTGTCCTATGCACGAGGGGTCGGCAAGCACTTATGAAGGGCACGGAGAGATGTTCCGCAGCCAAAATAACCTGACAGGCTACATGCATGCCTGTACTAATGTGGACATAATTAGGGGCTTGCAAATGCTTCTTTTAAGCTTCCAAACCACTTGTCCCTCTCTTCAACACCGCTTTGTTTGCCACTTCAGCATTCAAAAGCTGGTCAAAAGGAGGCAAGCAGTAGAAGCAGCAAATCTCCAAATACTTCACACTGTCATTTCTTTCTTTACAAATTCCTATACATTTTTTGTTGCAATTTTATTCATCATTATTTTTTCTTTTTACAAAAAATTCATTATGATTTCATATGGTCTTAAAGTCCGAAAAAAAGATACTGTTCCATTAAAAGTTTATTCTCTCCCCTGTAAAGCTGCCGTTCTGGAAATACAAAGTTTTGTAACAAAAGCCCTCTATATGTTCAAAAAGGCTCTTTCACTTTCTAGCTCCGAAAGTGAAGCCTCCATTGTTATTTTCTCATACCTGACCTGGAGGAGCATTGTCAAGCGGCGCAGAACATAAAGCCTTAAAACGGAGAGCATAATCAAGTAACCCAATCAAAGATGTGCATGCTGCTGTGGCCAGCCAGGCAGGGCCAAGACGGGTCCCTGATCAGGCCGACGGGGCAGAGTGGGTGCGGGGAGAGGCGCCGGCAGCCATGCACTGTGGAAAGCGGGTCAGGGAGTCAGGGTCAGTAAGCACTGCTGTGCTATAGAGTGCCACTGACAGCACACAGAGAGCAGAGGAACACACACAGCAGCAGCTGGAGTTATCTTGCCACTGTGCTATCACACTTCACTGATACTAGCTTTGTTATATGTGAAGCAACACAAGTCTGGTTTTCTAGTGGAAAATTAGATTCTGATGCAAAACTCTGAACCTGGTGATGATTTTAGAAGAAAATAGTATGAAATAATGCTACAATAAAATCTTTTAAAATTAATTTTACTTGTATTTCTTAACATTTTTTTTCAAGAAATGGTGCATCATGAGATCGAATTGGAAAAATGTAGTATAATATTTAATGCATTCATTATTTCTAAATAAAGTGGACTAAATCATCAAATAGCAAAGAAAATTCCATAAACAACCAAATGCTCCTTAGTAATCGCAGGGGTCCTCCAGCCTTGATCTTTTTAAATAAAAAAAGTGAGCATTAATATTACCAGTTACAAAGGGGAAAGAACTTGCAGGGTCATGTAACCCACTTCCAAAACAAGCAGATTTCAGTTTTTTCTTTCATTCGGCTGCTCAAACTCTGCTCACTCACCATATTCAACCTTTACGCCAGCTAGATATGTGCCAATATGAAATGCTGTCAAGCACACAGAGGCACACAACAGTCAAGGAGACATTGAAAGCACTGCTTGCAACCTAGCAACCCTCAAACACACAGACAGGATGTGGACAGGCACTGGGGCAATTCAACTGACCTGTCCACCCTGAAGGACTGAAGCACACCGGCATCTGAGGTGACTTAATAGCGTTAACACACACTGCTGCTGACTACAGCAACACAAGGAAAAAGGGGCTCTATGGATTACTATAGGTAACTGAAAAAAAAAGAGCTTTATTCTTCCAGATGGTGCAGTTTACTAGACAGCTAACAAGGAGCACAAGACGTATTTCTCAGGTTGGGTTTTTGTCTGTGAAAGCTGCACAGGAGAACTATGTCAATTACAATCATTTAAAGGTGTATTTTAAGGCATATATGCTAATAATTTGTAGGTAAATATTTAGGTATTGTAATAAAAATTATCACACAGTGATATAGTGAATGAAAGGAAACGAAACTCGATAAAGTCATCAAAAGTTTGACAGTTTTGTCAATACATGGACAGCTGAATTTGAGCCCTGTGTCTGCTGGTTGGGGTGATCTAAAATAGACGAGTAAATAAATATAGGAGCGACAGTGCAGCAGCAGCAAGGATGAGATGTGCGTAGGTGGCCTAGCCAAGACTTCCTCACAGCCACTGCTCAGGCCGTGGGAGGAGAAAGATCTGGAAACATACTTTGCCCCCCTCCCATCTCTGTCCTCTAGCTACAACAACATACTCAAGACTTTTTCAAGCTTATTACAGGCATGATGAGCTGACCACATCCTTGGAAGTCTTTGCTAGGTAAATAACTTGATTCTCAATAGTGCTCTGGTTTCTGCAGCTGGGCTCCACTCTCATCAATCTATTTATTTTCCCAATATTGAGAAGCAATGAAAATATCCTTTGGACAATAATCACAGCTTAATATAATATCAGGTGCACACACACACACAGATATA
>JBBKCR010000018.1:1051896-1064700 GCA_037577295.1 Ladigesia roloffi
TATATACATATGTGTGTGTGTGTGTGTGTGTGTGCACATATATAAAATACACAGATATAAAATGTTATATATACAAACATATATGTTTAAAAAATCGTTAAATCTTTTTAAATTTTAGTCATATTTCATATGTTTTCAACATCTGATTGACCCAATAAAACTAAACTAGACTAACAGAGATTGATGGCTGATTTTAGTTCTGACCATAGGTGGCAGTATGTCCCCACAAACGGAGCCTCCAGCGTTTGCATGCACCACTTGGCAGAGTAGGAATGAGTGTCCTTCTCAGATTTAATTAGACAGAAACAGATACTTACATGTTCAGTCTTCAGCTGCCATCCCTTCATTTCTTGCCCTTGTCACAGGGAAGAAAAAGCTCATCCTTTGGTAAGTTTTAAAGCAATCAAAGAAAATGAAGTTACACGTTCGGTGGGAAAAGTCAAGTGCTAAGATGGCATTTCACACCTCTGATGAAGAATCAAGGGAATTACAATGGAAAAATCTCGGGTAGGAATTGTATAAAGCGATAAGCAGGAATCAAAATATTCTGTAAATTTTTTTTTACCTGAAAAACATAACTGGCTTGATTTGACAGAACCGATCTATATAAGGCAAAGCAGACAGCGGCACTCCAAACATCCGCAACATATGAATCTAGGCAACATATGAATAACGGAGCTGCATCTAGGAGAAGACTTCATTAACTGGGTTCTTTGACCTCACTCTGAAGTTTGTAAGTGTATCCCTGAAAAAACACTGCATTCACCCAGAGCTATATATTTTTATGCAATCTCATGCTGGCATAATTATGAATTATGCACCACTGGTTTATATGCAGACTCTGGCACAGCAGAGGGAAACGGACGGGATGTTGTGCTATGCTAAAGCAAACATAAAAATGTAATGGTGCCTTGTTCACATGGCGTACGTGGGCTAAACAACGCACTGCGGATATAGGGGGAGCAGAAAAGGAGAGAAAGAGAGAGAGAGAGAGAGAAAGCGAGACAGACAGAGAGAGAGAGACTGACTCTCAAGCTTGGCGTTACATTAACCCACGCATGCTTATTAAAGGCATAAGGCCACTCCATGTAAATTAAAAACTGGTGCGCGAAGGCCAAGTTAATGAAGCCAGACAATCTATAACACCATGTCTTTGGAAAGGTGCACCAGAAATAGCAGATAATCCGTGAGCTTAAGCCTTGAGTTTCTTCCAGAGGTCTGCGAGCTTTTTATTTCTTATAGATGGGCAACAGGGAGGATGAACAGACAGGAGTGGGCTACGGTCTTCCTCTTTCCACATTAATTAAAGAAAGGATCAATTAACAGCAATGAAACCCATGGCGGCACGCTGACTAGCTGATAGTCCAATCAAGCCTTGAAATGCAGAGCAGTTGGCATGTCTGGTGTTCCTCTCTCTTTCTCTCCCTCTCTTTTTTATCTCCCCAAACTTAATTGCAATTTTCCAGAGTAGAATGATGTAATGGAAACAAGCGGGAAGAATTAGCATCATATGAATAACTATTTACATGCCATTGACAAAACACTTGCATTTGTTCATTTGTGATTTTAGCATTAAAGTGTGTCCAGCACTGTGTTCAGTGCATGCAAAAGGAAATATTATGCGAGGCGGACAGGGCCTCTTCATTTCTCCGGCTATTCTTCTACCCCCCTTTTACATCTTCATGCTCACCTTTATCATGGAAATTTGGGACAGAGGCTATTACCCACATCAGCAGCAGCTTCTGCTGAGTCGCCAAACGTCCTGGCCGAGGACAATTTGTCCCCCACCAACCAATCACACTGCTCGCATGTGGCCACAATATGGGGAATATATTTGCATATTATGACTTGCTATTCACAGCCTTTATTAAAACGCCTCCTATATACAATATGAAAATGATAACCTTCACGTCATCTACAAAGAGGGGGAGGGCTGATTAAAAAAATTATACAGGAATCCATTTGGAGGGCAGGGGGGTAAAAAGATTGTGGGTAAGCTGGAAAGCCAAACATAACTGGGCAACCAGCATTTTGTTTCAAAACAAAAAAGGAAATGACTGTTTTGATGGTAGTTATAAGGACTGAGATACTTCAGCACTTGGAGTTCAGCTTGAGTGCCTCAGATGCTACTGTATCTGACTGTAAAAAGCAGGCTGGACAGTCTCACACTGACCTGAGTTTAACTGTGGCCACATTGGTTGGAAATTAATGTGACACACCATTAATCAATGTGGTCCACCGAGTGTGTAGCCATATTTGTTTGTTTTTAATAATTCATCCAGCTATTATAAAAATATTAGCAAAGATTAAACAGAGTGGTGTTGCTCATTACTTTGGGAACACAGCACACTGAAAGCTCATTTCCTGCAGAGGAAGACTGCCTGACCCCCCCATCGACCTTCTGATATTCCCAGTCTTTAAGACTCAGCTGCCACGCAGATATCACTGACGATGGCGGCTTTTGAAAATTAGGATTTTTTCTTTTTCTTTTTTCCCCATCCCAAAACACAAGCAAGGAGGTCACGGGATAGGTTTCAGCTTGAGAAATTAAATAAATACTAATCAAAGTTAAGGGCCGCTCTGCCTCTCAATCGTTTTAAGTGTAAGAACCTAATTCCGACAGATGGGGAGGAACCAAAGTATTATCAAAATCCCCTTTTTTTTTTAAAACAGTTTTGAACAGCAGACTTTGACTAAAAAGTTCTTATCATCTGAGGGATTTGTATCATCTGCGTCTTGGTGAATATTTGGTGCAGATCATGCTTTTAAAGCGGTGTCAAAAAGGTAGCCTTACTTTGAGGGATGTGACTAATTTATTTAATCCGTTTCCTTCTGAACGCCGTTCCCGGGGGTATCCAATCCACCTGTCACTTACGCTCGGCACAGTCATTTCAGTCTGTTGCTCAACCCACATACAGTAACGGCATGCAAAAATAAAAGAATGTTCTAATGATTCAAGCTCCGTAATTTGGCAGCTCTAGAAAACCAGTCACAGACATGACAGAGATCGCTTTGCATACAGTGCACAACACTCGGAACAGATGAAAAGCATTTTTTCCATTTTCAGAAAGTCCAGAAATCAAAGGCTACCGAAAGTGGTAAGAGATTCACAGAGTGCCAGGAATTCAAATCTTAACCGGTTACTGTCTGCATCACACACACAAAAGAAAGCCAGTCAGTGGTTTAAAGGAATAGTTCATAGAAAAGTCAAATTCAGACTATTTACCCCCGAACCCAACAGTAGTCAGTCTGAAGTGTCTGAAGTTCCTTTGTGGTTTGCACCAGCACTACAAAGCTAATAACGCTAACGAGTAATGACAATGTATGCACACCAATGCAATGCCTAAACATGCTTACCTCAAGTTGTTAAGTGATGCCAGACAGGCTTACTTGAATAGATAAAGTATGTTATATTGTAGTATAAGACTGGACAAAGGTATGCAGCCTCGCTGGAAACAGTGGTAACAGACATTTCAAAGCCTGGATTTTGTTCATAAAGATTGTGTAAATTCGATTTTTCCTGCTTTTTCCCAGTTATTAAGTCATAATACTCTTGCAGGAGCTGGGAAATGTATAGGCAAGGTTTTCTTTGCACGCGTTTGGGAAGTCGACAGTGACAACTAGAGAGGGGAAACTTGAAAGCGGTAACCAATATTAGATCCATCATTCGCCTCTTTCTTCATATTCTCCCTCTATTGCTCTTTTCTCTTCTCTCTCTCTCCCTCCTTGGAACTGTTGACAGATGTCACTGTAGCATAATGTGTGCTAAAAATATTACAAATAATCACCAGAAATTATAAATAGGGCCCATCATTTCTGACTGAGTGATTTATGAGTGTGTGTGAAAATCAGTTTTCATACACTCATTTACATGACATTTTTCATGCAACCCTGCAAACCAAAGCACGTCAATGAATTTGGAGTTGTCTCACAAGCACACACACACACACACACACACACACCCACACCCACACACACACACAAAGGCTAAGACACTGTAATGGGTTTGTGAAATGACTACTGTCTCTGGCAAAGCTGGACCATTTCGAGTCATTTGTTTCAAAATGGTAACATAATGCAATAACGTTTCTGAGCGCTTGTTTTGATTGGGAAAAGGATACCCACTAAAGCCGCAGTGACGATGTGAGAACATAATACTACACTCTATCATCTGAAGGAGCTAACAGGGTCTCAGTTTCAACTCTTTCGGAAATCAGATTAGCTGACCAGACAGCCAATTTGTGTTTTTGTTTAGTCAAATGTAGAAGCTACTCTTTGGACAGCTGTGGGGCAGTGGAGGCTGGGAAGTGTGGGGAGAAGTGGAGGCTGGGAAGTGTGGGGAAAAGTGGAGGCTGGGAAGTGTGGGGAGAAGTGGAGGCTGGGAAGTGTGGGGAGAAGTGGAGGCTGGGAAGTGTGGGGAGAAGTGGAGGGTGGGAAGTGTGGGGAGAAGTGGAGGCTGGGAAGTGTGGGGAGAAGTGGAGGCTGGGAAGTGTGGGAAGAAGTGGAGGCTGGGAAGTGTGGGGAGAAGTGGAGGCTGGGAAGTGTGGGGAGAAGTGGAGGCTGGGAAGTGGGGGGTGGATAAACTTAGTTCTCCTAAGGGGTAAAGAATGCCCCACAGAGACATGTGAGTAAATACATTGAGTAATTCAACCGTCGTGTTGTTTTCACGGGAGTAGAAATCTTCTAGAATGAACACATGCTTTATATGCAAGGGTGTTTAATTTATATCTTTATATACATTTGCTACCATTTGTAGTTTCATTGCCATGCTACTTTTTTTCAATTCCCTGCCTAGAAATGTGTTTCTGCGTATGCCACTGCTACTATGTGCCCCGTGAATCTGAAATCATAGACCTTGTGTGCATTTGTTTACTGTAAGTTTTTACGCTTGCTGCACAGCCTCTCAAGAACTGTAAATGACTGAAGACAGCACTGAGCTATGTCAGTATCTACACCACTGTCACAACACAATATGGAGGTAAAGTGGGTTACTATAAGTGTGTTCACAACATATACTTCAGTGATAGATGTGTTAATCAGGCCTGTTTGCTGTAATAAACTTTTATAAAATGATAATGGACTACCTGATTAATGTATTCATTTGTCATTCTTAAATCTTTTCCTTTCCCAAATGTTACTAAGCCTTTTACTACATATTCCTATAGCCTGGGTAAAATGAAGCGTTTTTTCTGACTTGTGTGGGAATGTTACATTGGGGTTGCATGACAAAAACTCAAACAGTATTAATTTATCTTGGAGTGAAAAAATTCAATTATTGATTTGTGTCCATGATGTCTTTATAAAATAATATTGTGATGTAATGTCACAATCACATTGAGAAGTGATGTCTTGCCCACCCTTACTTCCCCTACTTATTTAAATGCTTTTCACCATTTGTGTTATTTAGGACAAAGAATGAACATGGTTTGTTGTAAAAGAGGCCAGATTAAAGTGAGCCTCAACTTTAACACCTAAATCATATCAGACGGATTATCGACAGCACCCTGTCAGTGACGGAGCCATTTGAGGATTAGCCATTTGCACATCGACTGATTGACTGTTTTTTAATGGACACATAATTGGTGAAAAAGACCTTCCAATGGAGTGTCATTTGCCAGAACATTTGTGATAATTCACAGCCTGTTTAATTTTCCATTGGACACAGTCCCAATGAGAGGGCTTTGGAGATGGACATACAAGAATGACAGGCAGGGTTCACAGTCTACATCAGACCAATACCGGACAGTTGAGTATTAACACATGCCTATAAATGATGAAGTAATACTAGCCTCTTAGGACATCGAAATACATGCTCATATTTTCATAATCACCAAAATAAGCTAATGCTATATATTTCTCACTATCCTATTAATATTACACATGAATACCCCATCTGTGTTCATCAGGCAAATACAGAAGTTTCAAAGACAACCACAGATAAGCTCAATGCCTAAAAGGAAGTGTAGTAGGTAGGGGAAAAGAAATACTACACAAGCTGAAAGGCTTGCTGTTTCAAAGCAGCTGTTTAGAGGAGGATTTTTAACATCTATTAATGCCGAATTACTCCAATTACAAGCTTTCTTTACACCCAGGGCCTCTTGCCTCGACTGTGTGAGATGGTGCCCACCTCCGGGAGCCAATCACAGCCAGCCCCAGCCACCGGCAGCAGATGTAAGCAATTTACTTCTGATTTCTTCATATTCAGTGTGAGACGAGCTCCTGATGACCCATGACCCTGAAGCCTGCAGGATTCTAACCCTATCAAATTAAAGCTCTCTGCTCACTTATCCCCCAGCGCTCCTCTGCTGCTAAGCAGCCATCCCGCTGCATAGCAACGCCGGGCCGGGCGTGCTGCCTCATACGCCCTGCCTCATCAGCCGCTATTAGGGAAAATATACAGTGCTCTAATTGGATGAGATTCAGCTAAGGAAGTGCAGTTAAAGGTCGCCGAGCCACCGTGTGTCTCCTGCTCTTCAGAATAATTCTGCGGTGTCCTCCGTCTTCGGCAGCTGTTAAACAATAGGGCCAAAGTTGCAATCTCTCTCTTGCTCGCTCATTCTCTCTCACTCGGTGTCTGTCTCCCGGCGCGCTCCTGAAGGAAGCGGCGGTGGCCGTGATGAAAGGCGAGAGCTGAGAATCATGTAAACAAGATGGCGGGCCCCTGACTGTTGTTGTGGCTCTCGGCTGCTCGGAGCGGCCAGGTGCCTGTGCCATGGCCTTGTCGTTATCCAATTTCATACATTTGCAGATGATTCATAGGGCCGTATCCTTTCTCTAATCAGGCATCCTTTTGTTGTAAATTCTTCCTCCATGGTGTCACTCCTCAAGGCTGACTCCGTCTAAGGGATTTTCATATTTCTGATTAAACTAGCACTCTAAGAGGGCAACCGAGGAGCTCAGCACTCACAATAGAATGCACACAAAAGGTGGAAAAATAGAGGGCAATGACAATGTTTGGTTTAAAACATTTTTCTACGTCATGCAAATGGGAGAAAGTAAGCAGGGTCCTTCATAACGGTCGTTCTGGAGACAAAATCACCTGGGACATTACCATTGATTTTCCTTACCTCCTCGTTCGGATAATAGCTTATTCCCATGGTTTCATGGGGGGACAAATATTTTCATTCTGCTCAATTCCCTCTTAAAAAGGCCATTGAAAAAGGAAATCAATATGTTTTTCACTGAGGCTGCACAGCAATGTACATGGCTAAACTTTGATTATTTCATTACACTGTCTTACAGTAATTGTATTTTTCTTCATTTCCAGTGAGCACATTATAAGGGCTCTTGGCGAGCTTATCGAGCCGCTCAATGTTACAAACGCAAGCGCGACTGCTATTGAAAAAGAGGGTGTAATGCAAATGTTTAAAGAAATAATAGCAAGCAAAGGAGCACTCCAAAATCTAATACTGAACATTATTCACTTACACTAAAGGTCCCGAAACAAATGCAACCTTGTGCTTTCTTTTTTCGCTCTTATTCAATCTCCATATGTCTGAATGTGCTTGGGCTAGGGAAAAGAAAAAGAAGAAAAAAAAAATAAAATAAAGCATGCTCGCTTAAGGGGGCAATCAGCCCTGGTAAATGCCCCAGTTGTGTGTGGACTCATTGGAGGAGTGGGGGGCTTTAGAGTCTCGCTGTCAGCCAATTTTACAGCTGGAAGGGCAGGGGCCTCTGGAGCCGCTCGGCTGAACTGAGGGGCATTGACTGAGTGGGACGCACCCGGCCTCCCATGGCCTCTCCCACCTTTTGTCCCCTTGTGAAAACCCCCCGGCCGCCCTGCAACGCTTCACTTACCGCTCTGTGTTTGTGGTCGGAAAGGAGAGAGAGAGAGAGGGAAAAAAGAAACCTGATTAAAGTAGGCGAGAAGCACACACGAATGGACACACACCCTCCCACCAACACACACAAACACAGGCTAAGCCTATCAATGACTCCCGTCCGACTCCCAGAAGATACAGTATTTGCCCTTGCAGCGCGGGAGCTGCAGGAGAATGTGGCCATCCATTGATCTATGCTTGATAAAGCCCTCGGTGTGGCGTGCACGCCTCCTTATGCGCTTCATTCCGCTCAGCCGGGTCCATTTTGGAGAGCCATGCCTGAGCTAATGTGGGCTTGGCTGCGCCAGGCACGGCCTCTGGGATTTGGCCTAAGTGCTATTCTGCCCCGATGCCGTGCTCGGAGTAGCCCGAGGCCGCAGGAAGCAGTGCACACGTCTTATCCTCTCTTTAACCAAACCAGCCGATGAAAGATGGAGAGGACCAAACTTTTTCATGACCTTCATACCACTGCAGACTTCAGGTCTGGGCAGTACCAATACCATAATGTGAACTAAAACTTAATTTAGATCCGTATTATCAAAACCGTCCTCAAGAATAATGTATTACAAAACTGAAAATTACTTTCCAAATGTACTGAATTATTGTCCCATGGAAAGTGCATATCAAATCACATACACTAATGAACTGAAAACACATAACACAATTTCCTTCGGGATAAATAAAGTTTTCTGATTCTGATTCTGATAACACATAGGACTGTACACAAGTCTCAACAACTAAATGACAGTTATCTTAAAATGACATAATAGACAAACACATCTAAGTTGTCCAGATCTGAAACAAGAGTGGAGCTTGATTTTCTCCTCTCTCTCTCAAAGATGCAAGTGCTGTTTATCTGATAGGGACAGTTTCGTAACCAGATGTTGTAAATATTATACGTACAGTTTTCTCTCTGTTTTTAGCTCCCATTTTCGCCGCTTTTGTCATTTATTCTTCTTTTCTCCAATATCCTCAGAAAGATGGACATGAAAAAGAAATGTATGAGGCACCTAAGGTATATCTGGGTAGTTGCTTGAGTGAAAGTTACTGTGTCTCTTGAAGGAACAATATCAGTGAGAGCTTTGGTCGAGTGGAATTAAAGTGACAGTAGAGTGTACAAATGGTGGGAAAATACAATGCTGTTGTATTTGAGGATATACTTAAGTGTTTAAAGATTCTGGGTAGCTGGGGAGGTTTATGATCCCTGCTTTTCCCTTCTAACACTGAAAAGTAAGGAACTGCTATTTAAGCACTATTTTGACTTAATGTTGATGGATTGAATGTGTAGCCTTTGCCATCAGTACCAGCACTTCATTTCTCAAAAGTTCTCTCAAAATACTGCCAAAGGCACTCCCAAAACCTAACATACAATAAAATCTCTAAATATACACTAATAAATATCATAAAATAATTTGATTATAGTGTCAAATTATAGGATGAAGAAGCTGGATCAGAAAGTAGTCACAAAAGAAACTGGAAACCTTCACCAGCAACACTAATACAATATCCCTAGTTTTGACACATTCACAGCTCATGCTTTAACACTCACAGTTTAACAACCTAGAGAAGATAACACAACAGTTTGAATCAATTACTAGTAAGCCTCCAGCATATCCAAAAGTGTTCATCATTTCAAAACCTACAGAACAGTATATTTACTGACAAGACGGCCGCAAGCTGTTTCTTCTGAAGTGCTGGTTGTGCAGAGCACCTGTATGTGTGCAGATCTTAAAGACAAGGATAGCTGTATGAATGCTGACGCCTCACTCCTGTCCGCATGATGTGACAGATGCTCAGCTCGATTGGCATAGCTTTCTCGCCTGTCACCTTTCGCATCTCGGTGCGGACGAGGTCACCTCTGATGCTCCGCACCTTATCGGAGCTAACCCAATCGAAGGCACGTTTCTGCTGAGGGGGTGGAAGAGCAACCCACAAAGAGAAGTAACCCCCATGACCCCTGGCGACCTCCCAGCACCTGAAGCGTGACCCTCATTTACAGGCAGGTCACCTCTGCGACAACTGCATTTACACGGGGTCAGCTTAAGATCTTCCGTCCTCAAAAAACAGCCTGACCACAGGAGAGGTCTTAATTATGAAGAGCTCCCTGAGAGTAAGTCTCGGCCTGCATATGGGCACCTTGTGAAAGATAGGGCATGACCCTGATAGAGGGGAAATTATCATCGTTTTTTTAAGCAAAGCTCATCATGTTTACCGCAAAGAGCGCATTGTTGCAAGCCAAATTGTTCCTCTAGATTACCTATATTCATCTTGTGACCTGATTAGTCTTTGAAGAGTAGCTGTTCAATTGAAGTCTAAAAGAACCCAATCAGAATACAAACAGCCAATACAATCCACTAAAATTACAACTACAGAGCCTTTTCTTCACCACTGGAAGTGTCCCGGATAAAGCACCTAATGATGACTATGTGGGGTTTATAAGCAAACCAGGTTTAGAAATGTAACATGATGTAGCTAAGTAGTTTTTATTATAATTCCAACAATATTCATCATATAAATTTTTGATATTAAAATATTATTTTATGTCTGCCAAATACTGACTAGAGTATGTTAAAGAAATAGCAACGATTTTTTTTTTATCCACAGGTGCAAAATAAATACTCTGAAACACATCGTGTTCAGGGACTGAGCTAAAAATGATCTTATTAGGAGGTTCAGTTTCAAATTTCAACTTGATGCCCCCAGCCTTTGCATGGATTTGGGCCAGCCTTCCATAATAAAGCAAACATACAGACAGACATTATTATGTATTGATATTATATTCGTACGTTCTTGTAATCGTTTATAAACACATATGTTGCTCAGCTAAAAAGGTTTCAGATATATTCTCAGGACTTTTGTATGGTACTCTTCATATTTACAAATATCACATGAGTCAGATCAGTCAGTGGGGCTGAGTGAAATGGTAGTATTAACATTACATTTGTTCGCAGTATACCTTTGCTAGTACTGATTGAATATTTTATTACATAACACAAGTAGGCCTGTCTAAATTAGTTCAGCAGTAAATGAAATGTTGAATAAAATCATTGCACTCATTTTTATTTCTGTAGCTCTTACTCTGTACTACAGTAGCTCACTTGTGGTACTGGATCAGATGAGTTGGCCTTCGCTCCAGATGCACATCACTCAGGCTTTGGAGCCCCTGACCCTGTCGCTGACCCAGTTGTCACTTCTGGGATCATTTTGGTAGCTACTAACCACTGCATGCCAGGCCCCCTCACACCAGGACCCCCTCCAACACCTGTAGTCTAATAATCACAATTTGGCCCTTATAAAAGTTGCTTATGTTTATCCTGCTTCCAACACACCAACTTCAAGAACTGACTGCTCACTTGCTCCCTATTATATGCAACCACTTGGCAGGTGCCGCAGTAACAAGATGATAAAGGTTATTCTCTTCACCTGTCAGTGGTTTTAATGTTATGGCTGATATGTTCTGTATAGAGAATATGTTCTGTATAGAGAAAATGTTCTGAAGTGCCATGTTGTCATCCCATTGCCCGCAGAACAGACCAACAAATACTACTTGTGTGTGATAAATAGTAGATCAAAATATTGTAACAAATGATATGTTATTGCAATTTTAGGCAATATGTATCACTATCTGTCTCAGTGTTTATACTGGTGTATCCGCACCAAAATTTAATTTAAATACCCTATTAAGTTATTGCTCTGAAGTTTACTTGATAGGTTTCATTTTGAAAGCTTTAGAAAGCAGGCTGGACCATGTGCAGGCACCGATGTTAGTCTGTACAAATATCCACACTATAATGACCATTATGTCAGCATTAAGCTATCAAAACATATCGGATCCAACATAGACAAAAATAAACTTTCTCTCATAAATTATAAGCTGGTCGCATGAGCCAAGATTCCTCATATTTCTTTTGGAGGGGAAAAAGAAAAAAACTGATTCTCTCCAGACAGAGGGAGACGGGCACAGAGGGATGCATTGAGACGGCCTGGCCCCTCTTGGCATACAGCTGTGCTGAAACAGAGCCCTTATTGCTGAGACATCTCAATAAAAGTGAAGATGGGGTCTTTTTTCTGCGCTGACCTTCTGGCAACACTAAATGGCCCTTATAGGGGTGACATAATGCACCATTTTATGGTTAATCAAATTCCCACAGAGCTCAAGGGCTGCAAAAGCAGCATCTACAGTCCGAACTTGACAGATGTTGGCTGGTGTTCATCTGCTTCATATTAAATGGATATTGACTTATTATGCCAAGGAATTCCAGCGCTATGTACAATACAATTAAGGTCTATGTCTTATGGGGAAAAGAGGGAATGTTCACTACATGAGGAAGGAAAAGTGGAAACTGTTTCTGCCCTGACAGATGACTAATACTGAATAAGTGGCTAGAATTCATTGCCACACATTTAAGACACAGAACTAAGCTAATATTTGGTTTTATAATTACTTATTCAGTTTAAAACATGGCACTAGATTGTAAGGAAACTTTTTACAGCATTCTTAACTGGTTATGCCTGAACCTGTATACAAAGCACAAAATCTCAGAATAGCAATAGTGTGTGAATGAGTGTGTATTTAATGTCTGTGTGTATTTAAGTTTATAATTTATGATGGAAACTTCTGATTGGAACTTCTTCAATCTGTAAATGTGAAACATGCCTTCGAAATCCTCTAACTAAATATGATTGTGTTAATAAAGCTTGAAGCCTGACATGAAAAACTGAGCTAACAGCGAGAGCGCAAGGCAGACAGACAGACAGACGTTCTGTAATTGAAATGTACACTTTGTGTCTCCTACTTATTAGTTCTTATTACAGCGATGCTTTGGCTGTACTGTATAAATATTGCATATATATAATTATGCAAATCTAGTTTAATGGATTAAAATGAACTGTAAGAAAAGGAGGAAAGGAGATAGAGTGAGAGAGAAAGTGAGGGAGGAAGAGGGAGAGAGAGAGAGAGAGAGAGAGAGACTGACAGATGAGA
>JBBKCR010000018.1:1066298-1098132 GCA_037577295.1 Ladigesia roloffi
TCTTCTAGCTCGTGTGTGGTGTGGGTGATAGAAAAAGAGAGGGGAGATAGAGGGAGAGAGAAAGTGGGGGAGGAAGAGGGAGAGAGAGAGAGAGAGAGAGAGAGACTGACAGATGAGAGAGAGAAGAACAGAGAGGGTTGCGGTCCCCGTGTGATGGTGGCTGACACCGGGGTTCACTCTCCGGTCAGTGGAGGCCGCTGAAGCTGGAGATGGAGGCACAGGCCAGGCTCTGTGTGCAGGTGCCCTCTTGCTGCCCTGCTCACTTTCATCCCCGCTCCACTCCCACACTGCTCCAGCCGCCCCGCTTGCCATCAACCAATCAGAACACAGGGGTGGCAGCACAGCAGGGCTACATCAAAGCAGAGGGAAAGACAGACAGAGAGAAGGAGAGAGAAAGAAAAAGAGAGAGAGCGAGAGAGATGGGGGGCATACACATACAACAGACGCCCAGTTAAACAAAAAAAAAAAAGACCAAATGCACCCTTTCTTACAGAAGGGCACCAGTGAACAAAACATTTCATTCTCCTCCCCAAACCAGTATTATGCCAGCCTAACCAGACAAGGTTTTCTTTTTTTCCCCCTCCCTCCCTTTCCCCCCTGCTTCTTTTAGTGCCTACAGCCAATGGCCCCCTTGAGTGTGTGAACAAGAGAGATAATTTAATAAAGAAAATCCAATCTTCCAGTTTGGGGAATAAAGTTAGCTCTGAATGAGTGCAATATGGTCACCCACCCCCACCACCACCACCAACCACCCACCCCCCACCCCTGACTGCCCCCCATCCCTTTCTGTGTTTCACTGCCCTCGTCCAGAATTATAATTTCATTTCTGAAATCAAACACATGCAGAGGTACCCATGTTATAAGAAAAGCACCCCCTCAAACTGTCCCATAAACGATGGATTTTCAGTTACACTGGCTTCTCAGTATACTGGCCACTGACACGCAAAAGTGTGCATTCTCCCTAATAAAACGTTCTTGTTAAATGAATATTCTGAGAAGGCTGTGTACGTTTTATTCAATTCCAACTCTTAAACCATACATACATATCTCCTTTAGAGACATAACCTGATCCGTCTTGTGTTGAATAGGACCATTGCTTATTAAACAGCCAGGCAAACTCAAAAACACTTACAGTTAATAAAATACACTGCTTAAGTGTTGAAAAAATTCCACATACCTTCCACCTCCAGACGGCAAACTGTTAAAAAAAAACTAGACTGACTCTTCGAGATGCATTTATCTTGATGTTTGTCGACTCTCCAGAGACTGACTTCTAGCATTCTCCAACTTTGAATGACTTTCGATGTAAAGCGCTCCACATTGCTAAGAAGTTTTCAAAGTGTGAAGCACCCTTGCTGACGCAAGCGAGGGAGCCGTGGCAGTCGTTAGCAGTGGGCTGCAGACAGAAAGTGTGTTAAGTCCCTTAGTGAGTATGATGGTCAATGCAGTGCGCTCTTGCATATGTAAAGCATAATAATAGGATCCGGTGGGAGACAGAGCCAAACAGCCGCAAGAGTTGGACTAGAGAAGCGGCCAGCAGTGGGATGACAAGCATAAGGGGCACGGAAACTGATCGAAACAAAACATTTCCCATTATGTTAGACTGAAAAGCAATCCGCAGTTTTATATTTGCAATCAGAATCGTTTCAAATGGCCATGATCCTTTTTGGAGCAAAAGGGGAAAAATAAAAACCTATACCTACCTTATACCCGGCTTAAAGGATTTGGTTGAGCTTTTAAACACATTGTTTTCCCTTATGGATGGTGAAAACAGCCCACTGATCAATACTGGAGCACAGCGCAACAACAAACCAGTGCCCTTGTGACTGGAGAAGAGAAGCAGACTGCACACTCATTCATGACTCACTCCCTTCCTCTTTTGTTCCGCACCGGGAAAGAACAGCATATGCTCTCATGCAGACAAAAATGAACACCGTGCATACACTTTCCGAGCCAGCCGAGCATGATCTTCGCAAAGGTCGCCGTGAGCGGCAAAGTGCACTAATGTCCGGAAAAGCAAACAAACAAACAAGCTAACCAATAAACAAGAATGGGTTTTCTGCACCAGGTGAACACATTCGTATTGAGCAGCAGACAGCACAGGTTGGTCATTACTGCTGTAAGGTAGACAGAGTCCAATTCCAGCTGTCATAGCAGCACTACACCTACACGAGTGGGAAAGTGAAGCCTTATTGATGCACGTCAAAAGAATATGAGACAGCTGTAGGCTCCCCTCAAGTGGTGCTCCAAAGCCGCATCATTGTGCTCTATATAGGGGAATAATATAGACAAAACTGCATGCCATAATGAAGCCTTATCGATGGTCCTGTGTTGCTGTAATGATGCTATTGACTAACTGCACACAGCTATTATTTGTATTTCTCAAACAACTTAGTGTTGTGGCGCGATAATGACAGAAGGCCAAGGCACAGTCTACTTCAGTGTCAGTCATACAGTACTGGGGGATATTACAGACTGCGACAGGATCAATTTGACGGCTGTCACTCATTTCCTGACAGCTGGGATATTCCAGTAAATGGTGTGCCATGTGTGGAAACTAAATGTACTGCAGCAACATCGACAATTGCTCATTAGAGACCATGTGGCTTCTTATATAAAAGGGAACCATGACCTTGACACCAGTCTCAGTTCTAAACTCTAACACTCCTGCCAGCTGAACATGCCTGGAGCATCCCTGACACAATCTGCATGAGACTTCACGCTTCAGCAGCACCTTTGCTGTGTGCGCTGCAGATGCACTCTATAGCATGACCACTCTATGAGGAAGCTGCAGCTAATGGAGGCCAGAGTGCAGAGTGAAGCTGAGCTGATGGCTGTGGCATGCGCCTGATGCATTAATGCTGACTCTACTGTCGACCTTCTCTCTATGCTGATTGGCCCAGGCCGGCTTCACTGCTGCTCTTGGACATGCCCACACCCGTTGATCTCCTCACCGAAGGTTTTTTTTTTTTTTTTTTCAACTGCAAATCCATCTTCCCTCATTGCGCAAAAAAAGGTGACAGCTGGCATTCAGCTGTCTGTAAAAGGCCCTTTTAAAAAAAGAAGAAAAAAAAATATGCAGGGGCCTCCGTCCTCGGCTACATTAAAGTAATTAGCTGCCAAGCAAGTCGAAAGCACCCCCTGCCGAGTGCCAGCAAGACTGCCGATTGAAGCCGGCATCCTGTTTGACACATCTGGGCAAGGGAGAGTAATGAAAACAGCTGCTTCTGCCCATATGGCATCCAAAGGCTGGCAGAGTGGCGAAGCGCCGTGCCAACCGTAGGCAAATTATCCATCATTAATCCCGGGATCTGACCAGCATACGAGTCGCTGCTAATCAAAACATCTGGGGGTGGCGGCACAAGAAGGTGGGGGGAGGCCTCATTTGAAAGAGCTGTATTCTGTGGCAAACGGGGACACAAAGACCCCTGCTCAACAAAAGGGCGCCTAGAAGATTAAAGGTTGGAGTTTGTGAGATCCCTGCCAATAAACAAAAAAACTTCATATGAGACTCATGCTTGTGTCTGCAGTGCCGCAAGTCAGGCCAAAATCAGAGATGCTTCAGGCTACAAGCATATAAGGGAATAATTATTATTATGCATTATTAGGATGGACACACACTGACCTCTTCAAACAACTCTAAACACGAAAGATATCAATACTATACTAATAGGTTCCTAATAGGTTCTGCAGCCAGTGGTTTACTATAACAAGGAAAAGCATATTCTATATACAAGAGACAAAGTGAATTATCCACATTGTTTACACAAGTGTGTCACTAATTGGTCATTCCCCATCTATCTTGTTTTCTTGTTTTGTTTTTTTTTTTTCTCACTCGCTTACTCCCTCTCTCATGAATAATATCTCACCCTTCTCAGTTAGCAGTTTACAGGATTAACCGTGGGAACATAACATTTGACTTTTAAAATGCCGTCAGCTTTTGAAATCCATGCATGGTAAACTTCTCCTTGCAAAGAAATCAATGCTTGGATGCAATTTGATTAGCTGCAAATTGCCCTCACATTTGTTTCTGCGTTTGTCTATTGCGTGTCCTTTTCGCTCATAGGCTGGCCTGTTCAAACCTGGGCTTCAAATTCCCTCAGAAAGTCTGTGACATTAAAATGTCCTTTGATGTGCCTTCTCCAAGCAGGGAATATAAACAGTAATAGTGATTCTTTAACTTAATGCTTTTCCGGGGATCAATAGCTCTTAAATGCTACAGTGGAACAATTAAAAATAAAAGGGAGGTTGCTGGAGTTGGAATCAGATTATACGCTGTTGCCCCTAGCTGGCCCTCAAAAGCACAGTATGGTTTCATCACCAGTCACCCGCACAGCACTCAGTGTCTGTGTGCAGCCCATTCATATGCAAGGAAGCTTGTATTCAAGGGCTTTCAAACCCATCCTCTCGCATGGCATCCAGTCGGAAGAGACCTGGTGTCTCATAGAAGGGGTCACAGTGTAAAATGAATAATTGGGCAGGTCAAGGGTGCCAGGTTTTTTTAATGAATATTTTGGGGAAAAAATGGTTCACATATATGTATATACATACACGTATACATACATACACACATACGCACAGTCTATAAATCCACATGCTATAGAGCTTATCCCAACAATAGGAATATGCTTTTTGAGGCTTATTTTTAGCACTGTTATAAATGGCTACCGTAATCAGGGCTTTCTGGAAAGCAGATTTGTCTGGGAAGGTGGCTGTGAGGGTCGGGAGGTGGCCCGAACCCCCAGTGGCTCCCGCTGTAATGTCAAACTCGGGTAATAATACAGCTGTAACTGGAGGCAGGAGCATGATGAGCGCCAGCTCCTGACAGACACGGGCAAATCCAACACAATTAGCCTGGCGACAGCAGGTGCTGCCTGCCTCTGCCGCGTTAACATGTCTCAGGTTTCTCCCTGTAATGGCCACAAAGTGATCCTAACTTTCAATTAACATATTCCCCCTGCCTACACAGCCCCCGCCAAGCACTCATTTCTCCACCCCGGCCATTACGTGATGTGCGTGTGGGTAGGCGTAACGTGGAACCAGCCAACACAGCCGGCATCTCTGCGTGTACTGTACGCAAGAGGGTCTTCTCTTCTATTCTCATGGCATGTCAGCTGTTAAACATAAGAGTACTGAGCAGAATCAAAACTCACAATCATCCTCTGCTGCTCTGAGCAATTACCCCAAGACATAATTTTGATATGGTCTTGTATGGGATGTAAAACCAATATGTGAGGTTTGCCCCAACTTCTTCACCTTGACTTATACAAGCTGCCACCTCATTCAGTGCGTGCATAATTGGGCAAATGCAGTTTAAGACAACTGAAGTAATTAGTTTACCTCAACTATCTGACAAAAGTGGACATCTGTTTTTTAAAACTACATACTGTCTAAGACAAGGATTTACAACAGACTTAATATTAGCCCTACTTGTGATTTTTTGTTAAAAAAACTGTTAATGTCTTAACAAGGCTGTTGTGACTGAGAGAACTCCAAGCCTTGTTTACGCCAGCAATTACTTTCTATTTGAACGGACACACGATAAAGCAGGTGCTTATGGAATGCTTGTAATGCTAATTAGCAACCAAGAATCAGAGACATTATGTGGAGAAATTTACTCAGCCTGTCTTCAGTGAGCTAATTTAAAAGTTGTAGATGTTTTCATGTTAGCTGTAGGTGTGAGCATGCAAGTTTTGGATGTATGAAGCTGAAAACATGTACTGTTTAAGTATATGGTACTAGCCACCAGTTAGCACTGTCTAGCTTTCATTAAAAAAATAATGAGAAGATTGTATTTCTTTAGTTATTACCTATTGTAGCACGCTAAGAACAGCTACTGACTCTTTTGTTGGTATCTATACAGGTTTGTTCCTGCTTTATCCGGGCTAGCAGCACTGCTATAGGTCCAGATTTGATAACTTTTGACTGAACAGTCCAAACATGTCACTGTGTTTCCTATTTTAGTGCAATATGAATAAAAAACAGACAAAACAACAAACTAAAGAAAGGCGTTGTGTGCTGCAATGGTCTGTGAAGATAAAGCAAGATGACAGTGGTGTGATACACATCCTGAGGCGAGTCTAGCAATTGGGCCTGTTACCGATTTAATTGGTAAAGAGTAAGGGAAAAAAAGTGTTATTTCATATGTGATTTTATTAAATGAACTAGGCGAGGTTACCCATCGGGCAGCTAGGGTAATTATGCCTCCTTTATGGTTCGATGTATATGCTGCCAACTCTCATTGGGAGCCTTGTTATGTGTTCATCCAAAGTCTAATGAGCTAAAAGTCCATGCACTTTAAATTTAGATCATTTAGAACAATATTAAAAGCATGGGGTAAGAAAGATTGACTCAGCTTAAAACCCACTTTTATTAGCCAGTCAATGACTGTAAGCTGGAGGGATGTAGGATAAAGCAGGGGAAATGAAAGCTTTGGTACATCAGGCTAATTCTGTGAAATTAACTTCATATCGAATGCCTGCATCTGTCAAAGTGTGGGGCTCTCCACCTCCAGGTGGTTATTAAAAGACATGCCAATAAGGACAGTGGGGTTTATTAAAGCTATCTTTGAACAATGACACTTCAAGGCCCCACAAAATGAACACACATCAAGGTTTGAAAGTACATTCTGTACAGATCTTGCCTCCACTTGCAAACTGGGGGTCTGCATTTGCACACAAAAGAGAAGACAAATCTCACTGGTACTGTATACTTGTAACATAGCAGCACACTTGCTGATGCAGACTGGAGAGCGGGTCTCTACACAGAGAATGTTCCCTGCTCTCAGGGGACAGGCAGTCAGCACTGTTGTCCTGGTTCTATCACTCCATTGACCTTGTTTGAGAGGCAATGATAGTGTATGGACGCTCACCAAGCTTGCTGGGAAAGGAATAAAAATGGCAAGTCCCAGCAGTGCCTGGATAAACATGTGCTTTAATGAAAGTTGGGCGTAATTTGCTCTTTGCCATCTTAACTGTAGTTATTACTGTTTTAAATGGATACATCTGTCTGTGTGAAGTCTTTCATTACCTTCACTCATTACGGGGAACATTGCATTGCTCCCCGAGGACACGCCTTTTACGTGCTCATCTGCTGGAAATACACTTTAATGTGGCGGATTTGATGCCTGTCTCAAAACAAATTTGTCAGAGGCAATTAAAAATATAACTAAAAGAAACAGACTCGCCCGCATTCTTTATTTCATTATTTATTTTAACACCACTCTTCTCTATGGACTCCATCTGCACTGAAAATTGTCAATAGCAAAATTTAGATTCCAAATATCGACGAGCAGCGTCAAAATGCAGCCCTACGCTGACTGAGCCCACACAGGGCCACATAATATATTGTTTCTTAATTTCCAACACAACTGCCTGCATAATGCAAATATCAGCAAAAAATATGCAAATTTGCATGCAACCCATCACTTACTAATTTATCATGTGATGTGAATGTCTTGACCAATCATGTGTCTGAGCATATAGGTGAATCAGTGCCTTCACATAATCATTTTCAATGTATTGGAGGGTACAATGCAATACAAATATGCAGCCATAGAACTGCAATATACTTTCACTAAAATTGTGCTAGACAAGGGTTTCCCAAACCTGGCAAAGCTACACTACACCCAATTTGTACATTGTCTCATGTAGCACACCTGATTTGTTTCATTAACTCATTAACAAACTCCTTGGAGAAGGAGAGTAGAGTAGGGAAAACACGAAACTTGGCAAATCACTGTGACACTGTTGGGGTATGGTGATGGGAATGGGAACCCTTTCTAGCTACGGAACTACTAAACTACTAATTTCCCTTCTAAACGATTTCTTTCTTTCCAGGGGGTGATAATTAGGGGAGCCAGAGTGATAATTAACTCCACCTAGGAGTTTATCTGAGTAAATGTTGGATTTCTTTTCAGAAGGTAGAAATATACATCTTGGCTGTATGACCGTCACTACTATTGAAAAATACTTTGAGATAGTATAACACTGGAATGTGATGGGTAGGACATGCTAGTGACAACTTGTTAAGAGTACAATCCATCTTTTACAACTGAAGGGGGCTGCTTGACTGACAGGCAGACAGGGCTATCATGCTGTGCCTCCATTGCAAGGCTATTGAAAGTGAGATACTTGTTTCTGCACAGCCTCCATTCTTTAAGCGCTGGGGCTAGTTTCACTTTCACTTACGATCAGAGATGATGGCCGTCTTCATCTATAAACACTCAGTGACCTCATGGCTTTGAATGCTTACATATGTTGAAATCTGCCCCATTTCAAATAGCATCCAGGTGGACTGAACACCGCTGGAAGCAGCATGGATGATAACCACTACGCAAAGGAGCACAGCTTTTGTTCTGAATGGACCTGTTTCAGCAGTCACAATAATTATTATATCAGTCCGCTCCTGACCTCCGAGTTCATTGCAACGGTGGTTCTGAATGGGCTCCTAATTCTACACATGCCTGCACTTAACATAATTACATTTTAATGTGCATTTTACTGCGTCTGTGTTCGGAGGGGGCTGTGTGAGCATGGTGCTGAACACAATAGTGATTAAACAAACAACACAAAAGCAAATGCTGGAAATGATCTGGGGAAGGCCATTTATGACTCATCTTCCTTCCAACATTCTTGTCTCCATTATTTAACTGAATTATTTGCTTAGTTTAGAAAATATTACCCACATTTATTTAATAATGTTTGTACAGCTGTGTGGTTCAGCTGCACATACCTACTGACTGACCCGAGGTTTCCTGCTCAGACTGATCTTCAGAACCCCAGAAATCTAGTATGGCTTTGATTAGGACCCTGACACTCGCATGCACTTCCACTTTCCTCAGGAGAGAAGAAAGATCTCAGCTGCGTCCACACAGGCCTCAGCGCTTGGTTTTGTTTCTTATGTTTCTTTAAATTGGTAGAACGTTAACTCTGAGCATGAGCCGGACTTAGTTCATGATTAAAAGCATGTTTTTAAATACATGTCTTTACAGTATTTATACAAGCACTTTCTTTTGAAGAAATACTGGTGAATCATTAACAGATAAGATGCTGTCAATCACTAATCGCATTTTACAGAATGAAATGGACAGAATTTTCACTTCGAAACTGCTGGTCAGTAAATAAAGTTTAGATATCTGGTTATTTGTAGTAATTCTAAGGTCAGCGCTAGTTAGCCACTTCTTGACTGTAGGCAAGGAAAGTTTGTTCTTTCTCACCTACTGAAGCTCTGAAAATATCCAACTGAAGGGTGGGGTATTGGGTGGGGGCTGGAGAAAACTGCTCCCACCTGTGAGATGTATTTTGATTTCATCCTCTTTTTGTCCCAGAGTTGTCACAGAATGGCAAAACACTATAAAAAACTGGGCATGTCATTAGATGAACTGTGGAAATAAAACAATAAAACTAAAAATATCACAGTATGGTTGTAACAGCATGTTATGGTCAATTTCAGTGTCTTCAGTGATCAAATTTATTTCAACAAAACCTGTCTGACTTTAAAATAATATTTAAAACTCCAGTAACTAAAATAGAATTCAAGTAGCTAAAATAGCAATCTACCGTGTTCACCCACAAGAGTTGTTCTTAGAACTGAACTAAAAAATGTTTTTGTAGTTTTTTTTTTTTGCTTTCTTCATGCCAATATATTATTTCATGCATTTTAGTGTTAATTTTTAAGAAAAATATAATTTACTAATTTTGTAAAGGTAAATTCAGCTCAATTTCCATATAAAAAATTAACTGTACACATTTTTCTCCAGCATTCCCACATCATAACAGTTTGTCGTGTGTTTCACATTTTGTTCATCTTAAAGCTGTGTGTTTTTCTTAATATAAATTAAATTATTACAGAATTTACCCTGCTAATACCAAAGAATAATTTTTTTACAGGGGTAACATCAGTATTTTTATATTCTAGCACTGCGGGAGACAGCAGTTCAGTGTATACTGTACAGTACGGATGAGAGTTTAACTTCACATTATTTAAGGGTAAAGTATTAAACTGTTTTGGGAGCATATTTGGGGGCATATTTGGGGCTTTCCCTATAAAATAGGCATTTTATGCAATTCTTTTATCACATCACACATTTCACAATTTGCAGGGTCCTGGAACATAACACCTGTGAATTTCAGTGTTTTTGATACCAAAACAAAATGCCCTTTATATTGATAACACATTACCTTCTAATTGAATCTGTATTTGATCAATCACCCCTGCCATGAAAAATGATTCTAATCAATTAAACATGAAAGTTTAAGCCAGTAAACTGGATCGGACATCCAGCAACCCAGACTTTTAGTAGGTCATACAGAAAACAATATGAATCCATTCGACTGTAAACATTCTTTCCCACATTTGAAATCTGCTTTATACTTTGATTCAAGTTCCTCAATTTACTAAACTCCTTGCAAAAGAGGATTTCTCGGCCTTCCTTCCGCTTCTCTAATTTGATAATCTTCACCACTAGTCCTGTTGTAATAAACATAAATCCTCTATTCCTTAATTTTAATTCTTTATTCCCCCCCTCCTCGCAGTCTTTAGGTTTTTATTAGACGGCTTAATTCTGATTCTAGGCAGAATGGATTAAACTGTCCAGGGGAAGCAGGAATGACGCAGTCAGGACAACCTCTGCCTGTCATCTGCCTGGAGCTTATTGCTAAGGGCCCGATGAAATAAACGTTGGCTGCTGACTCCTTCAATTTCACGGACCTCCTCTGTGTCACCCTGCGTGGCTTCTCGCAGATTGAGATATTTGCAAACTGTCAGCTCCGATAAATGGCTGTCTGTGGTGACAGTTCTTGCGGTCCCTTAAGTTCAGTTTTAAGGAGGGCTTTCTTTTTTTATTGCTGAGGTTTCCTTCATCCCTGCTGACAAGCTGGTAGGAAATCGTCGAATTGGACTGGGCTGTGTGACAAGAAAGGGCCACCGGAGGAGCAACCCCCTTTCCTCACCAACATGCATCCCATTCTGTCCTTCTCCAGCACCCTCCCCTGTCCCATCACTCTGCACATACACACACTCCTTATGGTTATTAGTTATCTGACATGCTGCAATCATTGAACTCCATTAGGCATGGCAAATCCCCTTTCTCAGTGTGTACGGAATGAAATGGGCTTTGCCATGCTTCCTCCCACTGAAATTAAAATGTGTCATGTCTGCTGTGGCCACAGAAGCGGGACATGTCTGGATGGTCCCCCGGAATCACTTCTGGCAGCCCGTTATTCCATGTACATTCCCATTAATGTCACAAACACCAGTCAGGTGGCAGCAGTGGGTTTTACCTCAGACCTTGGAAATCTACCACTATGAGCGCCAGCCAGTTATAATCATGGCATCCATTCAGGTAGCACCTACAGTAATAAAAAAGTGCAGATTTTGATGTTTAGTAATTAGAGATGCACTTTCCTTCAGACTGAGGGATTCCAGAAATCTCTTTCGATTAACTAATGCAGACAGTGTTCTGATGAGAGGGCATAAGTGTGTTTGAAGTGTCTTTAGCTAATATACAACTCAGCTCCATCAAAAACTAGTTAGGACTTTAATCCCAAGTGTGAAATTAAGCAACAACGCTTCCAAGTATGTGCGTTCAAAACCACGGCACATATTTGGGATTTGTTTTGTTTGGTTTTACGAAGCAAACAAATAATTCCCACGCTAAGTGTGAGTCATGGCAAGAACATTGCTGAAAGAACACTTGGGAAGAATGAGTGCATGCAATGAAAGAATATATATTCTGTGGAACGCATAAAGGTCCTATATAAAAATCGTCAAACTGGACACAATCTTCTCATTCAACACACAACTCTGGGGTCGACTTCACTTAAACCCTCAGGCTGTGGAATCATTCCAACACCTTTGGTTCACCATTACATTTTTGTTTTTTGTTTTATGCAGGGCAATATGACACAAAAACCAAAGCCAACATAAAAAGTCAAACAAACAAACAGTTTATGAGTCAGATTGGTCCTTTGATGACGCCGATTCGCCCTCAGACAAGAGGAAATCCTTCAGCAAACTCTGCACCAAGCATGACAAGGCAGCAATGCAAATACACAGACAACAGCACCCAGCCTGTATAATATCTAAAACACATCTCAAAATATGCGCCTAATTGAAAATTACAGAAAAGGCGAGAGAGCCTTTTTTAATAGTGTGAACCTTGAGAGACACTCATTTTTTGACACGCTACTTTACAGTTGGCCTCATTAAGCGTGACACCATTGATGTTAGACTGAAATGTGGTATCAAATGTGGCAGGGGAAGTTAAAAAGGAGGTTAATGAGAGGTTTAACAGAGTCCCAAGGAGCCACGAAGAAAAGAAACGAAACAAAATTGTAAAAGGTTATGTCTGCCTCCATTAAAACAGTTCTCTCTGGCTGACCTCTCTCAGTTACCACAGGAAATGCAGTGAGGCTGTTAGCCAGCGTCACAGTGCTTTATGAGCTAGGTTATTACCACTGCGGCCCCACAGTTAATAGCCATCCGATACACCCTGAGCACAATCGGCGCAGTTGCGATAATATCATAACCAAGTATTCACCATAGAGGCGTTTAAGATTTCCCAGATAAAAGTGAAACACTAGAGCGGCAAATTTGTTAATGCCATTAAATGATGTTACCAGGAACCAGAGCTGACAGAATATGATCCCTCAAGGCCCAGCGGCCAGTGGAAATAATTTATAATGCAACGGCTATCAAACATGCACAAGTTATCAGGGTTCAAGACCTGTGCCAGTATCTCAGCTCTCTGGTTACCCATGACTCCACACTCAGTACAAGGCCTGAACAATGAAAGAAAATGGTCTGTTAAGCCACCTGCCCCAAAAAGTAAAGATTTTACATACTAAAAAAAGGCTCCACACTGTTTCAGAAAAGTGAGCTATTAGTAAAACTAAAAGCTCACTATACAATAAATAACAACTGTTTTACAATTACTATGTTAGAAACTGAAATGCTTGCACTGTCCTTCAAAAAGTAAAAACACGAAAGCCCATAATAGTTCTAGCTAAAACTTTGCATTTGATAAGGCTCCTGTTTTACACTGAACACGTTGCAAAAGATCAGAGAAAGAATGGAACTTGACTGCAAGTTTAGACTACAATCATCACTTATTCTCAATGATTAGTCATGTAACAGAAACAACAAGGCTGCTGCTCTGCCACAGCACTGATGCTTTTGTATAACTCAAGTCACCATGTCCAGCCCTGGCTGGCATGCATACAATAAATCAGTCGCTTTATGAATGTCTGCATCTACACTTGAGGGTGACAACTGGAGAAGAGAGTAGGGCGGGAGGGGGGGATAGGGGACTGGAGAATCAGCAAATGGGGCATAATAGCCCCACAGGAGTGGGAAGAAAATAGCTTGTCTTCAAGCCACCATGTTCGGTGTTCAGTGATCAGCTTTATTACATTCACAGTGGTAATGTGATATGTCACAGTGTTGCTAATACCCTTCTGTGTGCTGTCATCTGGTTGTAATGCTTATCAAGGCCGCTGCGCTGATGATTTGCCCTCTTGTCAGGGGCAATTACAGCTGAACGTGGCAGGTTTGAGAGCCAGGAGGCTGTTATTACTGCTGGAGAGGCATGATGGGAGTATGACACCTCTGCTGTCAGGGTGGGCAGGTACTAAGGCAGATCCTTCATTTTACAGTTCAGCCTGGGCCAAATGAAGAACTCATCTGTGTCTACATATTTATGTAATCTCTAAAGTGTAGGTTTTTCCCCTTAAATCCGACAGGTACAGAGGACTGTACAGAGAGCTTTTACATATTAGCCAGTGCTGGGAAAGTCAATTAAAATGGCAATAAGTGAAAAAGCAATGCAAAGCTTCAACGGCATGAAAAAGTAGAAAATATGTGGAAAGACTGCAGTTTCAAAAGAAGCAAATTCAGGTTCTGTCGATTCAGTTGATTCAAATCAACACTTGGAATTGCCAATCCTAAAGTGAATCTTCATTTTGACCTTGAGCGACTCATGCTGTGCTCACAATAATGCCTGACATTTGAATGAACTACTCTGCATTGCTTGACTGAAGTGACACCATTTTAAAACTTTTTGCCCAAAGCTCTGATTACTCAAGTTAAAAACATCTTTGAAATGTCAAAGACACATGCGATTAAACTGGAGTCAAAGGCACACCTTCTGAGTTTTTATTTTTTACATTTTTTTTATGAAATCATTGAGGTTTAGGGGAAAAAAATTGTTCCTAAACTGTCATTAATGTGAAGTCAGCCTTCATGTCTGTCAAATCCTTGTTGGTGAGGTGTGCAGCACCAATGCCTAGAACTTATCGTGCTGTTGGGCTTTGTAGCTTCTCCCTTTAAGGTTTTTTTTTTGTTTGCCACTAAAAAAATAGGCACATCTTTTTCCCAACCAAAAATAAAACTCCTCGCTGTGACCTTCCCATGTCACTGAAAAGTGCAAATCCCTGTTCCCTGTGCCAGCTCTCCCTCATTATTCCCGCGTTTTAAAAGAGAAGCTCTTCGGTCCTACAGGCCTCATTACTGCTGGAAAAGACGCCCATGGGACGGGCAGGCAAAACACTGCGGGGACCCCCACTCTGGAGTAATCAGTCCAGCAAACTTATACACAAGAACCACTGAAGACGTTAAAGAAAAATCCACAGCAGCCCCCTCCACCCACCCATGCAGGACGTCTTTGAGATTGCACTAGCTTCATGGCTCAGCAACCATTCATTAATAATGGCTGGCAATCGTTTGAGCACTCGCCAGCTAATTGAAGAGCTTATCGTGCAAAATGGAGCAACGAACAGTGCTCAAACAGACCGTTCAGAAGCACGTCAGAAAAGAGGAGAAGAAATTCTTCCTTAAGGAAAGAAAAAGGGGAGAGCGTTCCTGGTCTTACTGGAATGTAAACATGTAAAATAGTTTTGTGGGCCATTATCTAATTAAAGGGATATTTCTAGGACATATATATATATATATATATAATAATTCAAATGCATGTGCCTATGTTCTGGAAAATGACTTTCGTATCACTTCACTTCTGTCATGGGAGCAGCCAGTAAACACAATCACCGTCGATGTTAGGGGTGTATATCAGATATGGGTATTTTTAGCTATTGCACAGTTAGTGACCTTGCAGGGAGGACGGAAAACACAGCTGTGCCTTTTATTCTAACCAAAAATGCTATTTCAATCAACAAACGTCGGACCATGGCGTTCTTAAGAGCAACAGAGTGGGGGAGAAAAAAAGCCCACGCAATTAATTTTCCCACAAAATTCTTACATACGTTTTTGTTTTCAAATTGCTGCAAGCTGTGATTCCCATGCGAAAGGGCATAAGCTAGCTTCCTCCTCTGTCAGTCACTGGTAAGGTTGGAAGGCTCGGTATGTCAAAGCCGTGACCCTGAGCTCTAGGGTGACGGTTTCTACCCACCACTATCTCCACAGTATCGCTTCCATGGGCTGTTTTTAATCATGGATAAAACCTTAAAACTGTGCAAGGATGAAGCGCACGCACACATGCACAGGTCTCTGCTATACTATTAAATCGGCAATAATCGAAGAACGTGGTAAATGTTTATGTATAGCTGTTCCTTGACTAATAATGGGTGCTCAACACTTGGAAATTCCAATAGGTTACTGGTATCATGTCAACGGCCGACGGCAATGCCCTCAATTTACAGAGGGAGTCCATGTGGAATGACCTCACATATTTGTTTGCACTCACTGCCTGAGTAGTGCCCTAGACCCTGAGGTGCCTAACCTACTTGCCCTCTGCTACAGACATGCTGAAGCAAGCACACAACACACACATATACACTCAGAACTGTTAAGATTCAGCCTGTGCACTGCCTCAGTTGTCTAATACCTTGTTAACAAAAGGTAACATTTGGAGCCAACCACAGTTGCCATGCCATCGTTTTAATCAGTCAGTGTTTGACCACTGTTTTTCCAACCTAATCGATTTTCTGATATTTCTAGCAAACGGGTCTTTCAGCATCTTCTCTGGAAAACTTTTTTTCACTCTTTCTGTTCTGAGTACAGTGAAATATGTCAAAATTAGTGTCTGTGGGGATCAACAGTATGCAATGGACAGCTAATACAGTCTAAACTAAAAGATACTGCTTAAAAATAAAGTTTAATTGTAGCATTTTGTTAGAGTTTTAACACAATTTCCTAATTTGAAGAGCATCTTAAACATTCAATTCCCCCACTACAGAAGTAAAGAAAACAATATTTCAGAAGTATCAAATACTGCCGCTTTGTTTTTAAATGATTTCCCATAGCTGCCATTATGAATAGCTGGGGAGACACTTGCTTCTCTACAAAAGACAAATTCACTCTGAGTGTGCATGTCTATTGAACAAAAGTAGTCCAAGTCCAAGAAGTGAAACATGAGGTCAAAATCTGCCAAAATTTTCCTTTAAGTGTGCCCTCTACATTCCAAACCTAATTCTGAATTTTGCATCCTGTTCAGTTCCAGCCCTAGGTGAATGTGCTCTTCAGGTTTATACAAGGTCTCTACGACCTTTGCATGGGTAGGGGTCAATTTCCCGGCAGTGAAAAAGCAGGCAGATGGCATTTCTACAAGATTTAGTAACACATGTCAAGTGAGGTGCTCTTTGGGGAGCACCTTCAACCCATTTATGGCAGCTTCTTGTTGCACATTCTGCCCTGGACTGTAAATGAAATACTGCCTTCTTCCCACTGGTACAGTTTATTAAGCAAATCTACAACATCACTGTCAATCCATATAACACATTGTCATAATGATCGCCAATGGCTGTAAATTCATGGATGTCTCATTTGTAGTTTATAAGCTGCTTTTCCTCGAATGCGGAAGATCTTTGCCCCGGGAAGATGTGTGTAAAATTACTTTACATGTGTTATTTATAATAAATCACAAACAATATTTCCAAAATGCAATACACTTTTAGTCATGCTCCGCCCCCCGTGCTCGTTGGAAGAGAATAAACTTCCATTACTTGTTAGCTACTTCAGCCTCTTTCCGGAGCAAAACTAAAAAAGGGGGAAAAAGAAACTGGTGTTTATTTTTTAAATATATATATTTTAAAAATTGATTGCAAAACTAGCGCTGTAAGGTGTCTTTCCATTTCGCAAGGAAAACACAGAAGCCCAGTCAAAATAATCTTAAGAGGTGTGAGAGAAGGTGCTGTGTAAATCAACATTTAGCTCCCATCCCATCGATTGCTGGCGGCAAATTTGCTTTGTTTATGACACTGAGGCCCATTGACTGGAAACAACTGACTCCACGCATGCTGCCAAGAGCCCTCCAGTACAGCGTAGGCAAGAACTGTTGAGCCTGAGGGGAGCATTTATTGATGGGCCCGTAAATGCTAAAGTCATTTTAATTGATCAGCTTTCGAGCGTAGCGGGCTGCACGCTGGAAGAGGAGGAGGCGGGCAGGAGTGTTAGAAGTCTAGGGGCACTGCAACTTAAGAGCCATTAGGCGCAAGCACGTGTGAACCGATTACTGTGGCTGGCCAAGCCTTAAAAGAACACTGATCACTGTGATTAGCTTTTCACCGAGAGCATGGTGAGAGCACTGACACTGGACAAACATTTACAAAGTGGCTCGGGTTGAGACTCCAGGCTGAACTCTCGGTACTCCTCAGCACACACAAATCAATTCTCCTCTGCCTCTAGTGTAACACTGCTTCCTGCACCAAAAACAGGTCATCAAATCTCAAATTTTACTAATACTTGCTCACTCACAGGTGATGACTCACAGGCTAGATGCTTTAACTGATCTTAAATTGTATAATCTCACTCTAAGGAGAGACTGGCTGATTTATCTGTAGGTAGATATTGACTGATATTTAATATGCTGATATTTAGGGTATTTTTTCACACTAAAATGAAAAGAACCCCTACTGTGAAGGCTACAGATCGGATTGCATTTGCAGATTGAATTTTTTCAAAATAAGAGTTTCCAGGCCAACTAAAATATTACACTATTCTGTAAGTTAACATTTATTTAAACAAGGAGGAAACAGAATCTGTGGATATATCTGGTAGGATTTTTGCTTCCTTACACTGCGGCAACAATATAGATGCAACTCATCTTAAACCCTTTGTTCAGCAAAATATTTCATTATCAGTTAAGCTGGTTTACTGAATGAGGAGCCAAAGGTCGCTTAAATGGCGAAGTGGCTCAGGTCTGTTTCATCATTTTTTTGTGTTCCATTTCGGCAAAGTCAGAAAATGACATTGTATCGTTCGAAGCAGAACCAGAGTGAAAAAGTCAATTACAGTTTATCAATTCTGAGTGCAGATCCTTTGGAAAGTGAGAGACTTTTCAGTATTTTCAGCTAAATCTGTAAAGTACTGTTTTCTCGGGCCTCTGCAGCTTTATATTAATTAAATAGTCATATTTATTTCCAAACAAGTTACCTAGATTTAATTTCTTAAATATTATTTGCCCTTTTAATATGATTCCCTCACATATATTGCTTCACTTGGTGAGTTGGTAAAGTTAGGCCCTTTAGCTAATGGTACCTGTGAATGACAACATTTCTTTATTTCCCAACATCATGTCCTTAGAGTAAACAACACATTCTCTTGGGATTAGGATGAAATGTTCTATTTAAAACAGTGTCAAAAAATCCTTTAATATGAAGAAGTGTGGTCAGCTCTAAATGGTAAAAATACTCAAACCACCACACACACTGACAATAGAAACAAATACAAGCATAACAAATACTTTTATTCATTAAATTATTAAGGCCAGCCCTACTAGTTTCCCAGTTATACTGAAGATAACTGAATAATGTATTTTGTTGAAGCTATATTTGAGCAACTGGAACCTAAGATTATTCACACATATGAGTTGGTGATTTTAAGTTATAAGTAGTTGATAGCCATAATTTTAGCTAATGATGAATCTTGTAGAGCAAACTTGAATGTGATATCAAGGGTCAAGTTCATTTTAAAAATCTATTATTTAGCCAGCTGACTGACAAAAAAACGGATAGCCTACTCAAAACTGCTGGTAACATTACTGAAGTACCATATGTGCTGCAGTTCTGCTTCAAGCATAAGCATCATTTTGAGAATGTACACCTCCATTTTGTCACAAAGATTTGTCATTTTTTTGCAAAGGTAAATCAGTTCCGAATTTCGGTAATAGGGAAATAATAACTTAATAATACAGTACTAATAACTGGTATCAGTATTGGCCATGTCACACTGTGACATGCTGTGTTTTCTGACACTTTTCTATCATAAGCAGCATAAACTTTTTCATCAGTTTGTGCTAAAGTAGCTTACCTGTGGAATCAGATCAGGACTTTGTACTCCATGTGCCTCAATTAGCCTTTGGGCATCCATGACTCTGCTGCTTCACTGGTTGGACCAATTTTATAGGTACTAACCACTGGACACTTTCAGAGATGACCCAGATGTCTGGCTATCACAATTTGTTCCTGGTCAACTTTGGCCACATCCTTACATTACCCCATTTTCTCGGATTCAATAAACTTCACTATATTGCACCACATTTAAAATAATAGACAATATTATTCAATTCCCCCATCAGTGGTTTTAATCTTGTGGCCGATTTGTAAACACAGACACATATTCTGGAAAGCTCCTGCCCGCAATAACTATATCATTTAAAATAACAGTAATATTTGGCCGCTGAATTCTAAATGACATTTAGTTTTTCAGTAAAGGAATTGGTTGTCACACACTGTTATTGGTTGTCAGTCAGAAAACTGCGACACAGACGTTTTTGTAGTAGAAGTAATTGATTGATTAAATGAGTGTAATAGCAAGCATGGCATGTATAATACTGGAAACCACTCTTTTGTAAACTTAAACATTGAACTTATTTTACTGGTCATTCAGTCATGCAAAAAAGATCTATCCTTCAGTGAACCATTTAGGAGCCTGAATATGATGTGTTATTGAAGAAGAACACAGGTTTCTTTATCATAAACTGTCATGCCGTGCCTATACTTATCTATTCCATCCCTCACAAATGCTGCATGAATGACAGTGCGTTACAAAATAGAGAGAGCTTTTCAAGTTGTCTGCAAATGGAGTGCGGGAGTGACTGATTTAGCAAATGTTATCTTCAGCAACAAGAGCCTCAATCATCATCGGACTGGCTCGCTTTCAAGTAGCTGTTGAAAGAGTGAATGTGGATGTGGAAGAAAAAAAAAAAAAGACTTCATCTGATTTCCTGTCCTCTTTACCTTCATAATTCTGAGGCTTCCACACTCTTGTTTTTTATAATAACGAGCTCACCTTGATATTCTGCCATCAGATCACATAGGTGCGTGTAAATAAAAAGAAATGCCGAGCAAACTCTGGATGCGGCAAAGAGGGAAAGTGCAGAACAACGCTTCTCAGAGATTCAGAGCTGTCGCGGAGTTGTCAGGAAGCAGTGATGTTGACAATTGATTCATGTGCAAATGTCCTCCGTTCCCCGGCTAGCAGTCAGAGTGTATAAAACTCACTTCTAGCGCTGCGAGACTGACAGCATGCAGCCAGTCAAGACAACAAAGCTGTCACAAACAGCTGTCTGTGCAGGGAATGATCATATTTATTTATTGACAATGATTTAGCGGATCTGCTGTTTGAAAAGCATAGCTTAAACAGTAGGACATCCTGTCCAGTCGGTTTGGAAGGATGATGCTAATAAATGCTGCACACTGTGAAGCACTTAGCAGCTTTTGCTAATTACGACTTGTAACCACTCAATCAATTAATTTGGCCTAAAACAAATATGCTTATCTAATCTATCATTTAGCTAAACTGAAAATAATACATACACACAGATACATGTACCATAACCCCCTGCTTTTCTTGAGGGTTAGCTTCCAAGAGCAAACATGTATAGTGAAAAACCTCATTGTTGTGATGTGGTTAAAAAAATGCCTTTTTTTTTATAGTGCAAACCCAAATTATGCTTCCAACTATGCTCCCAAAAAATTTAATTTCATTTTATACTCATTAGCCTTAAAGAAAATGTAAAGGTAAACACGTATTTGTACAGCTTACACTAAGCTCTTGCAGTGCTATAATGTAAATACCGATGTTACCTCTGTATAGACTGTACTGTAATTCATGCATACATGCTTTTCTTTGGTATTCAGAGTAATTACAGTAATAAATAATTTAATTTAATGGAATAAAAATACATTGCTTTAAGCAGAACAAAATGAAAAACAGGAGAACACTCAAAACGCTCCACAGTGGAAATTCTGGATCGCAGCCTCACAGGTCAACAGCCAATCAGCAGCAAGGAGGAATAAATAGCATTCTCGGATTGGCTTTCAAAAGTGAAGTATCTCCACACATGTGATGTGTATCTGTCTCTTCCGCTGCATGTCTATCGGCTTGTTGTGGTTTTGTGTTTAGATTCTCAGCGGGCATTGACTGCCTCTGAAGGCAGAATTTATAGTAATCTCCGTACAATACAAAAATGACTTTAAATTACATACTGGTATGAAGAGCATCATAGCGCAAAACATTTTGTATATTGTAATGAGAAAATGTGATAATGCACATCATGGCGTGATGACTTTCGGTTTTGTAACCTATGCCATTTGCATGGCTTAAACAGCAAACGTTGCAGTAAGATTAAACCACACCAGCACTTAAAAAGCACTCAGTCCTGGTTTTGCTCTCATTACCAGGTGTAGCAGTGGAATAATCTCCTTTTATTGTTCAAAATATCATGAGCATATTGCATCCTGAAACCAGAATCATGAATCGAATTGAAGCACGAGCACTGACCTATAACAATTAACTCCCGCTGCGTTTAATCATTTGTTGCCACGCAGAAGAAATTCCCTCTCGCACACAGGCTTATACTCTAATACACGTATTATCTTCTTTAGAAGGAGACACTGTCTGAGAAAAAATATGAAGCCTCTGAGAGTCAAATTGGGTCAGAACCTGCACAAGTCATTTCCCCCCAAAGCAGCAGTAAGGCGAGGCCTTTTATGTTCCTCCTGCACAGAATACATGGCCCCTGGAGTGACTTCTGTTCCCCTAAATAGACAGCCAGTGCCCTGTGGTTAATTTAATAATCTCTCCGGATCAGGTGGTCCTAAATGGCGGGAGTAATAACACTTGTAACCCTACTTGAGCGGTGAAGAGCAGGAGCAGCATGGTGCCTGGCCATCGGGGGGCTGGAGGACGGAGTGCTAGAGCTTAATCCCACTCTAGAGCATGTCATCTCTCCTTACCCCTTCACATCGCCGCTGCCCCACTGGCATCCATTAAGCAAGGTGACCACACTGTTTGTTCCAGGCTATTAGATCTCTTCCATTTAGTGGCCTTAACCAGGAGGAGTCCATTTATGGAGGTGGATGCTCACAGCACGCCTTGTGCTTCCCCTCCCTAGTCAAGACTTCGTGGGCTGAAGACCACCAGCTGATCTGGGTAACAACATTTTCACCATGGCAAACACTAGATAAAGGCACAGGCCTGCCCTCACTGACAATGTTGAAGGGTCACCTAATCAGAAAACATGACTGTGATTATGGGTACCATGATACAAAAGACACGATAGCAGCATGCCCTGGCAGACAGTCAATAACATGTTTGATATTCTCTGAAGTGTTTCTCTACGACTCAATTGTTAAATCTGAAGCAGAAACGTTAACATTTAGCCAGTATATATATGGATGTTCAGAATAAATATTTTGCTTTTCGTCATTTTGATTAGCACAAACTATGTATACACAATATCTTTGTGCATATATCTTTTGAGCTATATCTAGTAATTACATGGAGCTAATTGATTTGTTTGTCAATTAAAAGAATATAATGGTGCAGTTCAATTATTTTGTGCTTTTAGTGCACTGTTAACTTTCATTTGTCCATGTAAAAATAATTAATCTAGAACTGCAGGTGTCACAGAGACTTTGCAAGGTTTTAGCATTAGCTTAGTCTGAAGAAACTGTCTATTTTTACCAGAACGAATGCTTGACAGTGTAGCTGACATTTGAAACCTGATGCTGTGAGTTTGTACACAATCACATGGGCTTCTGAGCGTGTTCACCAAGAGCCGTTTAAGAGTCTTCAAGAGTGAATATAGCATGTGCAACCATCTTACATGTTTAAAATTCAGCTATGTTCATGTTTGGGAGCTCTAGGTCTTGCTGAGGTTTGCATGAAAAAATGTCAATTATTCACTGGATGTAAATGGATTTTTACCCTCACTGGGGGCTGGTTCTGTGATAACTCAGCTCACAGTCACTAGGAACAGGTTTATCATCAGCTTATTGTCTGTATGCGGTCAGTAGAAACAGAAAACCTAACTAGATAAATGACTAATTCAATCAAACAACTGGGTGCAACTTGCCAAGCAGAACATTTCACATCCAAGTATGCAACACATAAAACTGGACGATACGGCATGAACGCCAAATTAAAATATCCATTCACATTACACATTTTTATAACACCTACCAAAAACTGAGCAGGTTATTTTTTATTTAACATTTCAAACACTGCATGAAACCCAGTTAAACCCGACTAATCATGCTCTCCACTTTGATACCTCGACCTGATTCATTAATGATAATGATGATAGCCTAAGTCAAGTGAGAATGGGATGCTTTATTTACAGTTTAAAAACAAATATAACTCCTAAAAAGATATAGAATAGTAAAAACATAACTAATAGTCCCAGAACTATATTTTCTAATTTACCTTAAAAGAATAACTTCAGTACTACCTATATAATTATTTACAAGGCATCAAACGAAAGGCAGCAGAGTTTCATCTCAAAGTCTTCCACTGCAGCTCTACTCCTTTCTCACTCAGTTTGATGCTCAAGCGTCCTCATGATATGATTTGGCTATTTTACTGAAATGCAAGAGCTCATATTGTTGTGTTTGAAATGAAGGGCTTTTTCCCCCCAATTGTATCAGATCTACTCATCTTAGCCCCTAAAGATCAGAGGCTGTGTTTCAGTCACTGTGCACACATCAAAGGCCTTATGGATAAGATAATCCACATAACTAGGTAATAATGCTATTTTCTCCTCGCAAAACATGTTTTCAATGAAATTATCACCACTGCATTTCAACTAAAGGGCTTTGGAGCTTCCGTATCTGATACCAGTTAGCGCAGATGGAGAGCCCATTGCTCTCTTTCAAGTAATCCAAGACAAAATGCCTAAATACCTTGTCAGGCCATCCGAGGGTATTAGGAAAGGAAGGAAGAGAGACAAGTCGCCTCTCCACTAAGCAATTAGCCTGGTCTACTTCCCTTTTAGTTCTAAATGCAAACGGTGATTGGGATTTCTCATTGTGATATCTCTTCAAAATTATTACATTTATGGCAAAAATGGATTATCTTTTTTTATCAGAAACAGTAAAGCCGGACAGTTCTCCTTGGAATACAGTGGTCCAAAGGCACAAGGAGTTCTTCTTCTGGCCAGCAGACACTACATACCATGAATACCAACAGTCCAGGCAGCGCAGCAATGGAATTAGACATTTTTTGTAGGGGGGTGTAGGTGAATATATGCACAGTGGCCTCAGGAGGACCTTCTGCGCTCTCATTCCGCTCTCATATTTGCAGTCACTTCTTCTCCAACACAGTGCAAATAATTTCCAAAATTAGGTGACACATGTTCATACTCTGGCTCAGTGTATTAGAGTGGTAGACAAACAGTGGAGGGGCAGCGACAAGATGGCCTTTCATTTCCTTATTCAAATCAGCTGGACTTGGCACCGCAACTGGGGAGAAATTTGCTCAGATATGAAGTGCAGATTTTCCATGTTCCATATTCTTGTATTTACTTGTAAAATAATGAATCAAATGAATGTTGCCTGGATGATATTTTCCTCGTGCTTCTGAGATACGGTAAGGTGTTTTTGGTGTATGGCCAACTGTAAGCATATGCTCCTTTTTATATCTGCATTTCATTTCATTTCGAGTGGCACTGCTTTGACAAACAAGGACTAAAAAAAATATTATGCAGTCCCTGATTGGGAGCAAAAGTCAAGTGACCCTGGTTTCGTATTCCAATTAGCCCTGATATGAACAAGGGATTCTGTAAGAAATGTAACATCACTTGTTTATGAACACACAAGAGCTCCCCAGTGATTGTTTACTGTCCTTTTTTTCACCCTTCTTCTGTGATATGTCATTTCCAACACAGTTTCATTTCACATAATTCCAAACAACACGCCCAGTCTAAATCAGGTCTTTATTTTTAGACCTGCGTGCTCATCTTTCCTGTCGCAGCCATCATTAGTGCTTTTCTGTTCCAGTAGAGCTGCTTGCCAACTGTTCCTCTCTTCACACACGCCCATGAAGCTGCTCTGACCTAAAGCACAGCCACCCACATACACATTCATATGGCACAACAACTCACTGTTCTTTGACACTAGACCAGAAAGAATATACAGGCAATGACTGCTACGCACATGAATACACACAAACACATGGTGCCATGTGTGTTTTATGTTTGAAGGTATGTATACATATTAAGAGATAGCTAAAGAGACTTGCGTATTTGATATTAAAATATTACTACATTTCTGTCATTTATTTAGTGCTTTTTCTTGCTGTTTCTGTCAATGACATGGTTCTTATTTCAGCAAATTATAGATGGATAAATGTAGTGCATTCCAAAATGTCTAGTATTCAAAGAGATCACTCTATTTTTAAACTATTGTGACCATCGCAGGTTTGGTCAGTTTGCTCTCTTAAACAATTTTTGGTTGGTTATTTCTTATATACTTAGGCTTTGCATGAAACTTGCCATTGTTGTAGTGCTTTATACAGAATAAAAGATACATGTCCCTTTGTTCTAGCACCACCAGAACTAATTTTGGGGCAAAAGCTTGACAACTACTTGAAAATGAAAACATTTCATAGATTTTTTTGTCAGCCTGGAGGTGGTGCATTCAACGTTAATATTATCAATGTGGGTGCCCTTTCTGGACACACTGCCACGCCTTTCAAAGTCCCTAAGGGTAACATACAGCTTATTTTATGTTAGCTTTATTTCATATTAGCCTTTAAAAAAAAACAACTTCAGACTAGCCTGAGTTGATATTACCTGAGTAATAATAATGTATATATATCTCTATTGGATTTCTGTGCTTGTGTTGATAAAGACAATCATACCAGTATGATTCTTGTAGTCCATGCAACATATGTCTGCATATAGTTTTGACAGTAAGATGCAAATGTGATGTTTTTTCTGACAAATTATTCCTTTTTTTAAGAATATATTCAATATTGTGCCTTATTGTACAGCAAGTTTCAGGTTGTTTTCAGCTAGGGACACTTTCCAGTGTGAAAACAAATGTCAATGGCCCCTCACACTCTCCAAAACATGTAGCTGTTTCAAATACTTTAGACAGACTACAAACACCACTAGTTCTGATCGATATATCATGCAGCAAAGTCTGTGAAGCTGAAAAACTGGTTTATGGATAGTTATACGTCTACATACAAGCATACGCCAGTCACGATTGTAGGTCTTGTGGGGTGTAACTGTTATTGTGTGGTCAGTACCAAAGGAAAGTGGTCTAAGGAAAGACAACTGGTGAACTGATGATTCATTGGGACTGAAATCTAAGAGATGAATTTGGGGAGAGAAGCCTAGCCATTTGGTCCGATCTACCATAAGAGAAACTGTAGCAAAAACTGCTGAAAATTTTACATGGTGATAAAGTCTAGCAACATATGTCCTAAGCGTAACCCAATGATAGGTGAAGTGTATTGATTGACATCAAAAAATAAATAGGAAAAATACATACGTATATTTAATTTGTACATACAAACATAACTTTCCTTGATTATCAGGGGCATTCCAGAGTATAACTCCAGAAGACATTCCCTAACACAGGAATGAAGCTTGATCTAAGCGATTGCACTTGAGTGCCTCTTTCCCCCCACTTTGGTATGGATTGGTAAACAAATCATTCTCAAATTATGCCGGGATGGCTCATTTTCTTATTGACTCCTGTGCACGGCTATTTTAATCATTACCTAATTGTCTAGCTGCTCTATCGACAGCATGGCGGCCCCTGCCACACTGATTTGTGCTGACACTGCCAGGGGCCCGCTGGATCTGGGTTAACCTTTCGATGTCCATTGGCGCCTGGCGCGCTGATGATGATTGATCGAGGTGGCCCTTGCCGTTAGATAATACCTAATCAGCGTTCGGAGTAATTTGTGTAAATGAGACCTCATTATTGATGATAGGCAACTTTTGAAGCCTTCATGCACACTAATGCCGGCCTGCCGTTCAATCAGCCAGAAAACTTTGTTCCTTCAAAAGAAGGTATTAAAGGCCAAGAGCGGTGAGCAATCTGTAAGATTAATATAAACCAGGTTGATATGACACAAATGTATGGCAAGGTGTCAAGCAAGCGAGGTTAGAAAATACAGCTCATGGCACATGTACAAGTCATTTGTCCTCCCTCAGAAAACCACAAGAGCTAGACCATATTACATTTACTGTGTGTCCCCGAAAACACCCCCCCTTACACAACTATCACACACAGATCCAACTCTTCAGGTGATTAGCTACATTATTCATCTCATAATAGCACTTAATCACCATAGGGATTTCACTGGTCGCCATCTGCATATTCCTCTTAATATTACTTAGATTTGCTCCATTATGTGACTCCCTTATCTTATTAGAGTTATCTGCTGGTGAACTGTGGCATAAATGACTTTCCCTACCCTAAGACTACTTACTTTAGAAAACCATTTTGTCAGCAGCTCTGACTGAAATAACTGCAGCGCTGTATTAAAATGATAATAGGCCGCGCAAGTGATTTGCAGTATACCTATTCACTAAAATGAGGATTATAAAATAATTTTTAAAAAGAAGAACGGAAGGGAAAATAGCAATTTAATTCCCCCCCTTTCTCTAAGCCAATTCAGCTCCACGGGGACAGAGAGAAACTATATGCAAGTACAATATGCTGGAAACTTTTGGATGAAAATTAGCATCCACTTATGAACGCAACACACAGAGCAGGCAAGCGTACACTGCAGGCCGGCATGGGGGAAAAGAAATGTGTTATTCTAAAAATGATAGTGAGGTGGAAATATGCCACACAGGATCTTGTACTGATGGTGTGTGTGGGGGGTAGCATCTGAGCTGGGCCTCTAATCTCAAAGGATTTCTTTTGGGAGCTTAGATTTCACTTGGATGTGCGCTGGAGGGCTGTTGTCATCTCTCCAGGCCCGAAGCCCCCTGAAGATGGAGCTGTGCTCCAATAGCAGCAGTTCAGGCCCTGGCCACCACCCTGACGCTCCTGCACCTTGATGATGATTGATCATGTTGTTTTCTTCATTACTTTAAACCCAATCAGTGCTTGCTGTAATTTGAGTAATGATAGCTCATTACTGCCAATTGCACAGTTTAAGCTCTTCTTAATTTTACTTCACCAGCAGAGCCCTTGGGAGATCTGCATATGCTAGATACCTTCAGGATAGCAGATCAATGCCCCTCCCCACCACCGTACACTTTCACTGCACTGCCTTTCTCCTGCAGATGAAATGATCAAATAGAGAGAGGGGGGCTTTTATTAATTACACATTTCGCAGAAATTAATTTAGAGCTTGGTATGTTCACAACAGAGCGAGAAGTTAAATGTACTATGTGGAGAGGTTGAAATATCTGAATGAGAGTTGCGTGCAGTTAATTACTGAGAAATAACAGGACATGACCACCACTCTATCATTTGGGGAGATTTTATCATTCTTCTTTCGTTTAGTGCATATTTTCATAATTAGATATAATACAAAAGAGAAAAGCAGAATATTTCAAATCTCATTTTCATCTAATTACAATAAATGAACAAAACCAATATCATTTTTTCAAAAAAAAAGTAGAAATGGCACGATGGTATTTCATTCCGAGACCTTTAATGAACAACCCATTAAATACACAACACTTCAATTAGACTGATTAAACATGCACATGTACTGGATTAAAAAAATAATATGCATCTATAAAAAGCATGATGAAGAATTAGCAAATCGACTTTTTTTTTTCATCTTTGTTGCAAGCAATATTATAAAGGTCTAATAGTGTATGTCAGACTCTCCCATTGTATTGCAATCACACAGGAATAAGTTATATTTAAGGTGCACACAACTGCAGCAGAATTTAGAATGGGAAGTCCAAGTAAGTGCTCAACACCAGTTCAGCCCTCTACTGGGTGTTAATATCACTTTAATTCATTAATTCATGAAAACATATATTATTTTTTACTCTGGAATAATATTTGTTGTACAGAAATCCTTGTGTTGCAAATTCTGACTCGCTTTAAGAGCTTGTTCTCACGAATGCTGTTAATGGAAGTCAATAGAAGCCTCTTTTTTTTAATTCACAGACATGAGCCCTACTCATCATGCATGGGAAGACCCTGAATCCCTCTCCCTCGTCCAGGAGGAGGAGGCCCAGATGCAGAGGGGGAGAGATGTCAGGGAGGTGGGCAAAGAGAGGTCACACCACAGCTTTACACGCCATTATCAGAATCAATAGAAAATTTGGAAACAGAGGATCCCCCAGTCCTCTAGGAATCTCTGATAGATAGGGGTGATTCATCATGCCTGTGTGTTATTATTGCTCTGATTCTCTTCGGGTTCCAGCTTTTTTGGCACACATGCTCAGTCCTGAGCATAATAATCACAAAGAAAAAGGGGAATGAAAGGTGAATACGCGATGGGAACGCATAATTATCTCCATATCTATTTCACAGAACTGCTGTTTCAATTATAGCAGGATTTTGTTATCAAATGGCTGTGGCGTAACAAGAGTCCATGTGAATATAAACCACCACGCTGAAACCAACACGACTCTACCAGTGCTACTGCAAAAACGAGGTGAAGAATACTCCAAATCCATACTCAAGTACGCTTAAGTTAGTAAAAAGTATGTTTCCAAAAACTTACTTCAGTAGGGGCAAAAAATGTACTGGGTCCAAAAACTACTGGATAACTCCAGCTAAACTTTTTTTGACCTGACATAGTATAGCCACACCAATATTGTCATAACATGCTTTCTTTGCATCATCCGAAGGTCGGCCACCTCTTTTAAACACCTCAGGACATGCCTGGAGAACACGAGTGATGGGAGAGATGGAGGGCTAATTCAAACTCCCAATCTCCCGATGAACTGTAGCAGGACTTTTCAGCACAACTAGCATGTATTACAATAAAATCTGCATTTTGTTGACTTTCTGATTGCTGGGTGAATGCCTTAACAATTAGGCCATCGGTTGCTTAAGCGCCATAGTGAGGGTTTGAGTAACAAAAAGTCCAGATGCTGACTCAACAGATGAATATTAGATTAATAAACCCTGACCAGTAACTAAAATGACAAAGTACATTACTAAACATACATTTGTGAATTCGAAAATGTTTCAAAATTGTATGTAACTCATTAACACACACCTCTGCTCTGCCCTTAGCTGGGTATTGTATATAAGGGTGGGCAATGTGGCCAAAACATCATGGTACTTGTAACAATACAAAAACAAACCCAGCACAAACATGCTGGAGTAAAACCAAAAAACAAAACATAGCCACTACATTCCATGGCAATAAATAATTATTTGCTTTCATTCACATGGTCTTACTGTGCAATTAAAGAACCAGAGAATATTTGTGAAAAAACAAACAAAAAATAATAATACTACGGCAGAAAGCGCTGAAATCTATACATTTGCCAGAATGCAGTTTATGCAGTTAACACACTTTTGCCACTGGTGTCTCTCAATCTTCTAAAAGTGCTTTTTATGACAGAAGCATGTCAGTTTTCTAGAAGTACAATGTCCATGATGTGCTCAGAAAGGCCTTTTATGGGATAAGCTTCCACTAGTTGTTAGATACAATAGACTGCAGCTCCAGTGCAAAGCTAAAAAGTAGTGCTGGACTCATCATGGCATTAATGTATTATTTAATTCAAGTTGACAATTATATTATCATGAGTAAATATACTCATTCAGAAATGTAGTTTTTCTCTGCTCAACCACTTCACCTCACTTTAACAGGGACACTCGCAACTAATCATATTGATAAAGGAAAATGTTCCTGATAGTACCTGTAAAAAATAGAAAAGAAAACAGATTTATACATTTTAACTTGCTTTTAATTGAAAGATGCCTGTTATAATGTTAAGATTGTGGCTCTGGACCTGGGTTCGGATGATTCATGCTGCCTTGTCGAAGAGGGTGTGTGGAGGGTGGCTTGGTTGGGGTTCTAGTACCCATGCTTCCAGCGCCCATGCTCTGGACTCTGTGTGTACCTTGTTTTTTTAATAACAAACTAGATAAATTGTGAATGCCCTGCAGTGGCAAATAGCTTGGGTTTTACATTTAAATTGATTACATTAATGTTTAATTTGAGCTGTATTTGAACTGTAACTGTGTCTTAAAGAGAACACTGCTGTAAAATACTCTTTATTGTTTAAAGTGTTTGCAAACCAAATGTTATTGCACTTTTGTTCATATAGAGGTACTTTTAAAACAAATGTGTACATTACACTATTTTTTTTTCATTATTGAATTTTACATATAACAATGGCATTAATGGCAGGAAATGACATGATTAATCCTGATTAAACATCGAAAACCATATAAGTAAATACTGGGAAATTAAGTACATTTGAAATTCCCCATGAAAGATGTATTTGGTAACCCTGTTGATACAGAACACTGGCTAATAAATAAATACCTAGGAAAGTACTGCCAATCAAGTAATGCAAGCAACATTGTACCTACAATAGCAGAGTGCTCAGCTATCATTTAGAAACTGTACACATTTACATTTACGGCATTTAGCTGACGCCCTTATCCAGAGCGACGTACAACAGTGCTCAAGTAATCCACAACAG
>JBBKCR010000018.1:1106687-1123343 GCA_037577295.1 Ladigesia roloffi
AGAGACACAGAGAGAGAGAGACACAGAGAGAGAGAGAGACACAGAGAGAGAGAGAGACACAGAGAGAGAGAGAGACAGAGAGAGAGAGAGACAGAGAGAGAGAGAGACAGAGAGAGCGAGAGACAGAGAGAGCGAGAGACAGAGAGAGAACGAGAGAGAGAGAGAGAGAGAGAGAGAGAGGGAGAGAGAATGTGTGTGTGTGTATGTGTAAACTTTTGAAAAAAACAGGCATCTTTGAAATGGTTAACCAAGTCTTCTAGGTTCGTGGCTTTCTGCTGCGCTGATTCAAACCCCCACCAGACACGCTCACATACACACTCACACACGCACACACACAAAACAAACACAATCATGTTGCCACATGGTGTGGGCAATATGTCTGAGAAAAGTACAATTTGGCATTTGAACTGCTCTATTATTGGAGGAGTGTAGTTGTATGGCAGGGCTACACCTGGATGAGATTCAAACTACAAAGACTTATTAGTTCATGCTTGCTGCTTTTATTAGGTGTTATTGTGAAGTCACACTCACCTGAACTGGTCCTACATTCCAACCTGGACATCTAAATCATACACTGCTGCTCTGGTCCTCTATTGGCTACATTCAGATGGTCAGCAGGGATATTTATAGTAGATCTAGGCATTCCCACATAAACACACACACAAACACACACACACACACACACACACAATAAAAACACACAAAACACAGGAAGCTTAATTTGGGAACCACAGTTGCCAAATGCAAACAATTACTTTTGAATCCAAAGTCTTAGCAATTGGACACGCACAACAAAATATGCACCACAGACAAAACCCTCCGCCAGATAGAGGAAAGCATGGACTTAATTACACTAATACTGAAGAGGAGTTGGAGGACCATGCTGTTGCTGTAAACAGAGACAAGTTTAATTGAACTGACATTCTAGGAACAGACAACGTCGATTACAACAAATTAAATTACCATAAACCACGTCAGCTGTTGACATCTTATCAAAAAAATTCTTAACCACAGCTAATTATTCAAGTACTTTGGAAGCATGTTATACAGAAAATGAAAAGAAAGAGAACAGAAATGTGTTTCCAAAAATGAATGAATAAACAAATAAATAAATATCCAGTCTCCACTTCCTAACTTTGGTCTGACATGTGTCAAACAGGCCCACTTAATCAAGCGCAGAATTAATGACAAGCAGATGACAGACATTTCATCACTGCGGTGAAAGTTTAGTGGAAGTTACTGGGGGGAAAAAAAAGGCCTGAGTGAATGTGAATAGATTAGAATGTGGAGCATGCATAGGGCCATCCCTGGAGGGGCAGATAGGAGACATCCCCAAAAGAGCCGGGGCTGCACTGTCTCTTAAAGCATTAATTGCAGAGAAAAAAAAAAAAGCAATTTAATTTTAAACCAGGTCCAACCTCATTCGTTATCAGCGGCGCACTTGTGCGGAGTACAGAGAGGTAATAGAGGTTTTCAGGGGCTATTCCCCACTTATTATCTAATTATGATGAATGAACATGCCTGCAAGTGACAGCTGTTTGGATGCTTTGTTTGCAGTGAGGCATCTATTTGTAACTTTCCTCAAACCAGGCCTGTTTGACTTTGAGGATGTGGGCGGAAAACTACTTAGGTTAGCTTCATCTGAATATAAACAGGTTTTAGCCACGGATGTGCTGTCACAATAGCATATGGGTAAGGACTGCCATCTTAACATTAGTGTTTTCTAGTTTAAATGTAAAATAATATATCACACAATGCTTAATGAATGCTTTAACAGCGTATTTACAGCATGCAATACTGAGATTAGCTCTATGGAAAAGCAGTAAGAGAGAGCCAAGGGGAAGATAAATGGGGTCTTAACCTGAAATTTCATGTCTAAACATCCCTCATATTCGCTCATATTTGTTTTGACAACCCATGTTTCTCTTTCAACAAGAGGAACTAATAGCAACGCCCTTAAAATGCACCCTTGGGTAACCCCAGACAAAAGACAACGAAAATATTGAACTTTATCGTTTAAAATCACATGAATCTTTGTCAGGTTTCACTTCCATGGGCAATGAGTGCGGGAGTTGCCGCCGCTATGATAATCAATAGCGATGATGTATAGGAGGTCAGGAGGAGCGTAATGAAGAGCAAAGGTCGTATCAGCTCAGGCAGAGCTGTGCCTTGGACTCTGGCAGGTATTTATGTGTATATGGGACAGGGCCACACAGCATTGAGTTATATGAAAACACCAGCTCCATCTGGCATCATCTTAAACTGTCGATGAATTTGCCTCTGGGTGCTTAAGTCGTCTTAGGCAGAGACATTGCTTGTAGATACCACTTCGATTTCACACCAATTTTTCCCCCTCCTCCAACACCGCAGTAGTGCCAATTCCAATAGAGTGGAAAGGGCCTTTTAAACACTCTCTAAGTAAGTGTTGATTTCACAGAAAGCAGGTCTGCTCATTGGCCCTCATTATCTGTGGCCAGTTCTGCCCTGGCCTGCGTGCTCTGATGCACTGCTAAAAGACAATTAATCCTAATAATCAAGTGCCACCATGTCATCGTTCATTCTGTCATGGCCCTTTTCTCTGTGGGGTTTACTGGGGAAGGCTCGAACTCAGGACCCGTGGGGCATAGATGAACCCTATGCAGATGAGACGCACTGGTCAGATGAATAATACCTTTAAGAGGGGTACCAAAAACGCGTCACAGCAAACAAGTCATTCTAAAAAGCAAGACAGATATTTTCGGCTATGAAAGAAACGGCAGCGTGAGTCAGCCTTATTTCTTGACATGTTTGGAAAGGGTAATTTATTCACTTTGTGCAAACAAGGTTATCCACGACTGCAACTTTACAGACATACTGGTGCCATCCCAAGGGTTAACTGGAGGAGAATCTGTTGCATAAACATTAGTCATCATGACAAAACATGGTTTCCTTTTCAAACTGGCAATGCTCCAACAATTATAGAATAAATCGCACTGTTCTGAACCAAAACCAAATGTATCATGGAGAGATGCTTTCAGTCTTCTGCTGTTTTAAAACTTTGGATTGGATTCGGTATATCCTAATGCTTATAGGGAACATAAGGGGTAATATATTCACCATTAAAAAGATGACATTTCTTTAATGTAATTCAAGAATCCAAGTGGATAACATTAGGCATCAGAGTGGCAATCGGGAGCGCACCGCTGCTGTAGTAGTTCATCCTTGTGAGGAAACAAGACAATGCTGTTGTCACTTACATTCATGTATAGTTCTAACAGTTGAAAAAAGCATCATGTGTAAGCAGAGCACTGGCATGCTCCTTGCAGACAAAGTTGGTACAAATGAGCAGATGCTGGGGCTTCTGGGGGAGGAGGGGGGATCATAGTGCAGCAATTATGTGCAGGGAGAATTGAGCACAGCATTGCGCAGTATGCACTCGTTGGCTCTCTGCAGCGCTCTCAGCAACCCACACAACAAGCTCATTAAGGCCTGCTTACACATTCACTCTTATTTAGGCTTGAAAAATTAATGCACTGGCACCTGGAATCACACAACCATTCATTCTGCCATGGCGGCCCCCACGCCCAGTCTGGGCACTATCGGCTTCAAAAAAAGGATGAACGTCAGCCACCTCGACTCAATTTTTAAGCAAGCATCTCTCTCTCTCTCTCTCTCTCTCTCTCTCTCTGTCTCTCTCTCTCTCACTCTCTGTTTTTCTGGAGTGGTACAGCAGGGGCTAGCATATTAATCACCCTCACAGCCACTAATGCTAACAATCAGTCAATGTGCTTGGCCAGGCTCTCCATCTCCTGTGACAGCCAGGTTTGTCCTGAGGCCTGCTGATTCGTCCTGCCACTATAGCCTGTAGGACAAAATGCACAACAACCCTCTATTCTCTCTTGCCACTGGCAATATAATATGCATCTTTTGGAGTATAAACCCCTACTAGAGCTGGATTAGTTTGACTCGGGAAGGTACTGTCATTTACCTGGATACTGGCATAATCTCCGACTTTAATTAGTATGAACCTAATAATCTGTAATAATTCCAGAATTAATAACTTTCTGTAAGGTCTTGAGCTCACTCAGCAATAAGACTCCTGCATGAACTGATCCTAGAGTAATAAAGAAATATACCTAATAAATATCAACCTACTTCTAATAAATATCAACCTGTGTTTTGCTGTTACTCTTGCTGAGTGGTAAGGCAAACATCCAAACCAGTGTTTTTGGAAAAATAATAATTAAAAAAATGTTTAATAGTTTAATAAACAACTGATATTGTTTATTTAGCACTAACAATAGTTTTAATGTTCATTTATCCTGAGAAGACACATCAAATTTCTAACAAATACACACAACCTCCCTCTCTATTAACTCAGGTCGAAGAGCGTTTCTAACATACTTTCATGATGTTTGTGTTAGTTTCTCGAAAAAGTAATGGGTGCCATAATACTTAATTAATTCCATAAGACTGCAGATGCTGTACAAAATAACCAGCATTTAATTCTGACATTATTAAAAAAGGGTTTGGATTCTGAGGCTTTCTCACAGCAATGATCACAGCCAGAAGTGGAAAATAAATTTTATTCTGGCCTCATTCTTTCTGGCTGGGTAGGACAGCCTTCCCTCTCCCCCATCACTGAGCACAGTTCTAGCTAATGTGAGTGTGTTAATTGTTACTACAGAATTGTTAGTTAGCATTTGCCAAGTGTGCTGAGCTGCCCCATGATGTTGCGCTAGCAGTGCATTCATGGCTGGCTTCTCTCAGAGGTAGTACACGCTAGCTTTCACCCTCCCAGCTTGATAACATCATGTGTTTGGAGAGACTTACTTAGTATGTGGGAACTGAAAATGTCAGTATTCGCAACCAATACCAGTGAAAATCCACGGTTCTCTGTACCAATTTCGGTACCAAAGCAAAACACAAAAATATTAATTGAAAAACAAGATTTTTTTATAAATAACATACAATAATTACATGACTGAATATACACTCTTCTTACTTATAAACTTTAACATTTGTATTAATGACACAAAATATAATATCCTTTAGTAAAACAATTTTATATGAATTTTATATGTAACTCTTCAGTAATTATACATGAATATAGGGTATTTATAGGGTATTTTTTGTAACAAAAGCTCTAAATATGAAACAAAATTAAAACTTACCTGCTTGAATAATTTTATTAAGTCTGGGTGATGGTCTTTGAGGTGTTTTATAAGATTCCTCCTCTGACATAAAACTTCACTGACACTGCTTGCACTAGAGATTGTAATCAGTGGTGTTGCTGTTATCATCGGCCACAAAAAACAAAATGCTTTCACACGCGGCTCTTTCCTCCTTTTTTTCCAACATGCGGATTCAGAGCCGCGCAGCACTGCTGGTCACCATGTCTTTGTGCTTTTACGAAGAAGACGCAACTGAGAGCACAGCAAGAAGCAGGTTGACCGGGTGCTCGGTACTACCGATACTTCAGAAAATCTGGTACCATAACATTAAAAAAACCTTTTGTACCAACTTGGTACCGATGTATTGGGTCTTTTGACAACACTATTAGTCACCCTGCTAGCAAATCTAGTTGCCTGACTTACAATAGAAATGAGGTGATACAAAGCATATTTTTCTGTGGTTGTCCCAACCTAGCACAACTTTTAATAACACAAAATAAAAGTTCAGACAGTGGCCTGCAAATAAATTAACCCCTCCAAATTGAGAATTTGAGAATTTTATTTACAGACATGTCTACAGCTTTGAAAATATTTATATTTTGAAGCAAACAAAAAAATAACCGAAAACTTCAGCATGCACAACTGTACACCCCCTACAGTACTTTGTACAGCCACCTTTTGCAGCAGTTACAGCTCATTAATGTTTGATGGATTTTGCTTGCGAACAGCAATCTTAAAGTCTGGCCACAGCTTCTAAATGAGATTGAGATCTGGACCCTTAAACCAATTGAGTGTTGCTTTAGCCATATGCTTCAGGTCATTGTTCTCCTGGAAGGTGAATCTCCGTCCCAGTCTCAAATCACAGGTAGACTGACACAGGTTTTTCTCAAGAATATTCTTGTATTTTACAGAATCCAATTCTGACAATTCTGTTGTAACAACTAACCCACATTTACATTAGCTAGAGCTGTGCTCAGTGATAGGGGAGAGTGAAGGTCGTCCTACCCAGCCACAAAAATGAGTCCAGAAATAAAGTTATTTTCCACTCCTGGTTCTGACCATTGCGGTTGAAAAACTGCTGAAAAATATTCCCACAGCATGATACTGCCACCACCATGTTTCTTATTGGCGATGGTGTTCTTGGGGGATGGGATGTGTTGGGTTTGTACCAGGCATAGCATTTCCCTTGGTGCCCAAAATGTTCGATTTTAGAGTCTTCTATGGAGTGTAAGGCTTACTGTGGTCCTATGAACAGATATTTCAATCTCTGTTACCTTTGGTCTCTTTGCTGCCTTCCTGATGAATGTCCTCCTTGTCAGGTCTGTGAGTTTTGGTGGGTACCCCACTCTTGGCAGGTTTGTTGTGGTACCGTATTCTTTCTATTTGCAGATTTTATGATGCTCCAAGGGCTCACCAAATATTTTTTTTTTGTAAACCAACCCTATTTCTCAATAACTTTGTCCCTGACGTGTTTGGAGAGCTCCTTGGTCTTCCTGGTGTGATGCCTCTTGCTTAGGGGTGTTGCAGCCTATGGGACATTTTAGAAAATGTGTGTTTATACTAACAGATCATGTGACACTTAGATTGCACACAGGTGGAATTCTTTTCACTAATTATGTAACTTTTGAAGGTAACTGGTTGCACTTGTTCTTTTTTGGGGCTTCATAGCAAAGGGAGTGAATACATATGCACATGCAAATTTTCAGTATATATATTTTTCTCATTTCACAAACTCATTTTGTTCAGACCAACCACATAAACTAGGATTAAAAACATTTAAATTATAAGTCAGAATGTAACAAAATAGGTAAAAAGCCAAGGGGGTGAATAATTTTGCAAGGCACTGTATATTCCATTAAGCTCATAATAATAATTAGATAATAATGAGATAATAATTACCCTGTGCAACAGTGGTGCACATTATATTGTATAGCAGAACTCATTGTAGAAATCTACAATTTATAAGTAGTGTGCGTTTTACCTGCTATGATAAATCTACTTTAATTCCACTAGTGGGGTTTCCAGAGTAACATTAAGTGATGGCAGAACACATTAAAAAAACACTGATAAGAAGCTTGTAAAACATTCATAAATTATTTCATTACATATGTCACAGGTTTTTAGTGAATCCAGAGAAACATGGGCTTTACTATCAAGGTTGTCTCTGGTTGAGATAATAAACGTACTAGTTTCCAGGTGTATCAGCCTTGTTGTTAAATAAAATGTACCTGGCATATGCCTACACACAATTAGTGACTACATATGTGCATTCCCTGTTACTATTCTTGGCCATTTTTCTGTCAGAAAAAAAATATGTATATAAAATCGGCAAGATTACACCTGGTAAAAGCACCAACATTCTAAATGGATGACAAAAATCAACTTTAGATAAAAATAATATTTAAAGGAAAGTTTAGAAAGGGTGGATTTGTCCTGATGAGGATGGGCTGATAGAATGCAATGGGAGAGAATGTGAGTTCCGACGATAACAACTTAACTCAGAAATCTACGGTAACCGTACTCCTTTTACATCACATATTGCTGCAAAAGAGCCTCTTTAAATCAACAGCGCAGTCCTTATTCAGGCACAGCTTGTCACATCAAATATAAATATTCCACCATTATCTCGGAACAATATATTTCCAGACCCAAACAGCTGGCAGGCTACAGAGGGAGAAAAGCGCATGCTGAGATATTCCTGGACTGTCATCCGCTCTTCTCGTACGAGGCAGGGCTGGCATGTTTGCATTCAACAAGGAAGAATACAGCCCTTCCCTGACAGCTTCAAGCTGACAACTGTAACAGTGACAGAAATCATTTCAAATCAGTCCAGAGCTTTTTCCTCTAACAGAGAGAGAGAGAGAGAGAGAAAGAGAAAGAAAGAGAGAGAGAGAGAGAGAGACAGAAAGAAATGGGGGGCTAGAAACAAATGGGCATAGCCAAGGAAGGCGGTGTGTTGTGCACAGTAATGGATGAATGCATGTATGTGTGCATTCTTGTTGCGTTTTTTTCCTTTCTTTCTCCTCCTTCTCTCTTCCTCGCTTAAATCCGGGTGCTAATTATTGGGCTTCACATAGCGTAAAATGCACAGCTGTGGTGACTGTCAGAGCTCCATGGGCTGTTAAGTTTGTGTGCATTTTGACAGTAGGCGAGCTACTGCTGCTTCTAGAGAGAGAGAGAGAGAGAGAGAGGCAGACTGAGAGAGAGAGGCAGACTGAGAAAGAGAGCAAGAGAAAGAGAGGCAGACTAAGAGAGAGCCAGACTGAGAGAGAGATAAAGCGAGACAGAGAGAGACAAGATTTCACTGCTGTGCGTCAATCAGCAACCTTTTTTTTTCTCCAATGTTCTTCATTAATTCTCCTTACAAATCATATGAATTAGTTGGGTATAAATGGATCAGGCTTCCACAAGTGAGTATGACATTCTTGATGATAAAGAGGAGAAACCTGGATAGGTATGATGCAATTCACTTTATCCCAACATACGGCCACGCAGAATAGCATGGCTTTAAGAAAAAAAGAAGACATTCATGATGATTGGCCCAAGAAGAAAAACACCAGACAGCAACGTCAGTCTCGGTACAGAACTTCTGAGCTGTGCACTAGACCTGCTGACAACAGATGCACGCTAAAATATACGATCATATAGCACAGAGCACCGTCATAGGAGTTAAAGCCAGATTGCTCTCTCCTGGGGATAAATTTCATAGAGCAGCTTGGCGTCAATTTTGATTACTTTATTTCTGAGGAGTTCCAGATGTTCTGATTTGCGACTGGGTCTTCTCACAGGGGGATGCTGAAGATGGGGTACAGAGGAGGTCCAAATGTTTGCATTTGGAGCCAATTATGAAGCTAGCACAGCATATCAGTTTTCCATGTACTCATAACAATGTTCCAAGCAGTGTGCTTAACACCTTTGGAAACAAAGCACCGTGAATGATATGCGTTTGGAGAAATTTGAGTCAAATGGTCGGCTTAGAGGCTGACCCAAAAGTTTGTTGGCCAGGTGCAGCTGTTTATTTGGATGTACAATCTACATATTAAGTAACAAGTTTCAAATCACTTATTTATTTATTACATAAATTACTTAAAATTATATGTATTTAAATCACCCAAAATTACTTTGTAATACATGTACACCCCAGAATGACAGAAGGGAAAATTCATGATCAGGCTAAAGCGGCAGACACATGGGTGTAGAGAAAATGCTCTTTGACCATGAAATGGTCTTAGTCATTAAAAGTGGTTAATGGGTGCATAGAGAAAGAGATGCTGGGGGTCTTCTCAGGATGCTTGTAGTTTTCCTTTATAGTGCATGGAACTTGGTGTTCATATTCTAGATGTCCTAAATGATGTCTAACTATCATGTGGAGCCCTATGGGTCAGTTGGCAGACCTGATCTTGGTATAAGCGATGTTTATCGCTAGAATTTTACTGACATCAATACTGAAACGGTTTATTAATACTGATACTGATATTCTTGACAAATCTCTCCTTAATTTGGTGCAAAAAAACAGACATCACATTAAAAGATTCAAAATGTTTCCAACATTATTTTAATATTACTGTTTTGGGAAATAAGCTAAATTGTAAAATGTATAATGAAAGATGAGCCACTGCTACAAATACCTGGCTCTTCTGTACAGAGTGCCGCTCCAACACCACCCACTGATCCAATTTAGCATCAAACATTTGAAAATGTTAGCTTTGTTGGAATGCATTAACATTGCATAAATACCGACTAGATCACTGGTTGTCCAGGTGAATGTCAATATTTCTGTATTCATCCATCAGGAGCCAGTACCCACGTAGCAACGGTTCTGACACCCCCAATACTTGGGAATACTACCATAGTGATCATTTTTAGAGACATGATACTGACTAGTGATAAATAATAAGAAACATCAACACAGCTTTTTGTCTTACAGCACAAACCAATTGCACCTAAGCTTCAGATCATGAACTTGTAATCAGACATTCTCTGGCACAATTCATTCAATTCAGATTTGTCAATTATGTATAGTCCCTCAGGTTCTGAGGCAGCAGAGCATTTCCATATCGTCACACACTCACAGGCAGGTTGCACTATTGGTGTGATGTTCTTATTGTGCCTGAACTATTACAAGTTTGTTCTGCATTCCTACTGATTTTATATAAGGTGCTAGATTTTTTAAAAAGTGCAAAATGCATAATCGAGTGTGATGAGGGTACTATAGATTATTTGGCATCAATATGAAATACTGTCTTCCAATATAATCTGCTAATGTCCCTACTATTGGACATAGTTATTAAGAATAAAACATGGTGTGGTATTACTTTGCTGTAATTTTTAGGATGAAATAAATACAAGGAATTGCTAATAGGAACAGTAACATGCATTTGGAAAAAAAGGAGCACATCATCTTGACTTATGTGTGTCCCAGCGTCTGACATGTCTATACAACTCATTCATTTTTGACCATGGTTTTGTAATGGGATGTCCAATAAGCTCATACAGGTCTGAAGGTCAAATGTACCTTGTGTGATTCATTTTAGGGTAAACACGTTCATCTCTTTATGTGGAAACACATTTTGACACTCCGACTGGAGCCTATTATGTCTACTTAGTATAACATTAATTCATTTTTCTAATAGATATTTTAACCAATTTAAAAATCAAGTAAAAAACTTACCACTATTTATCCCAAAGCTGGTGCATGCAGTGCAGGCTTTTAATGGTTTTGTCTCAAAGAAAACGTGTTTATCTTCCATCCTACAAAGTTTTGAAAAGTACTTTTCAAGATATGTACGTCCAAATATAAATAAAGCATTATTAAGTGTTTGAAGAAATGTATAAGAACAGTTCCTTAAAAAACACTAAATATCTGGACTGACATGAAAGGCCAACACTCATTCTTGGGGCTTAAAAATGATTTTCTGTATCATTATAAAATGGGAAAGACGAGTCTTTGTTTATATCAACGTATATCAGTGATTCAAGTCTACCGTGATTAGACAACAGAAGACAAACACATAACTCCAAATCAAAGTTGCGCATTTGCATGGTTATACGTCCTACTCACACTCTTTACAAGTACTGCCATTTTGCCACTCTGCTGGCACTTACCTTTATTACAGTAATTAACAGTGGTAAATGTAAACATAATCATGGATTAAATAATATGGCATGTAAAATGCATTCAAATCTATAATTTAAGTAAAGAAAAGTGACACTCTCATCACATCTGGCAGTTCATCAACAATTGGTTCAGCTAGTAATAAAATTAGTTGTTTCATTTTGACCATATGAAATGAGACCTACCAGTTCATATTACAGTTCTAAATGAACATTAAATCTATCTTAAGCATGAATATATATTATTACAATGCTCAGTTTGTGTAGGTCAATTAAATTAAAATAATTCAAATAAATATTTAGATTAGTTTTTGCAGTATTATAATCTACAAGTTCTGTAATTCTGTGTATATGGAAAGCAGAACAACTGACTTTTGTCATTTATTGCAGCATGAATAAAATCCTCCACATTATCAGGAGGAAATGCTTGAAGAAAAAGTATTGTATTGCAGAGCATCAATTTATCAATTTGCTGTCAGGTCAAAGATTGTATAGCCCCAAGACTATTTTATCCACACTAAAAAGCAAAAAAATCATTTTTAGGAAGCAACACGGCACTTTAGTTTGTGCTGAAATCTGAAATACGCACCATCTAAACAGATAAAAAGAGGTATCTTAGATTTAACGCCTGAAACACAGTGGGCAGCACAATTATAAATATTGACTGTTTGACCTCAGTGTCACAGCCAGAGTAAATCAAGCTTTCGATCATGTGCATTACATCGACCACCTTGGTGTTGAGGTGTTGACCGTGGGATCATTTTTCCCTTTGCTTCCTAAAGCCACTATTTGAGCTTTTTATTCACTTTTCATTTAAAAAAATCAACCTTAAAACATTTGTGCAGGATGCATATTAAAGGTATTCTTAATGCAAATTAATTTCCAAAGAATGCACTATGCAATAAAATTACACTTTGGGAACACATTTGCATAGAAATGCAACAATCATTTGCCTGTTTCATGTGTGCTTATAAAGAAAGCTCAAATTATGTTTAAATATAAGAAAGCTTGAAAAGACAGTGAAAAGAAATAAAAGCATAAACATGAGATGGATCAATTCTCCATTCTGATTAAATGAATATCAGGTTACATGCCCTTTGCGTTCAAACCTTTTTTTGATGTCCGAAGAGTCTTTCTATGCCCTGTACTCCTGTATCTTTACTGGACTAATTACCTTTTCAAAATATAGCCAATTGAAATGTCTCTGAATGACTCAATGCCCTCATCCTTTTGAGTTCTCACTATCCTACCCTCCAGCTAAATTTTGCAAAGGGCAAAAATAAAGCCGCGTGTCCCTCCACAAGGCACGGGCCATGCCAGAGGCCAAGGGTTGCCTAAAGAGGCCACATTTGATAACCATCGGACCATATTGTGTCTGACAGTACAGAGGTATCACAACTGGCCCATTTACTGGCGTCTCCATCTAAAGGTCATTACAGTGACTGGGAATGAGACATGACTAGACGACTGGACGCCTTCTGACCCCTGACCTAGGGGCCAGGGTTTCTTAAGATAATGTCTCAGTGTTGGCTGCAAGCAATTCACCATTGCATTATTAGGGGATCAAGATTATAAAGAATGAAAATGTAAAACCTGTAAAACATGTAAAGTTACTTGTGTACATTTATGCAAGATAGTTCATACAGAGTTTGATGTTTTAAAGCAAATAAATGTCATGGAACCTGGGTACATATTTTCATACTCCAAAGAAACAATATGATACATTTTAGACATGCACATATAATATTGGTAAAGATAAACATATCTGTGAAATATGCTGCAGTATAAAAGCCAGTGATAGTCATAGTTCAAATGTAAAAATTATTGCTTCTACTGTAATTTCATAAAAGGAGGTTACTTAAGAGAATCTTCTGCTACAATCTTGCTGTAACAGCCGGAACAGCACTTTTACTTACCTAATTGTAATTATTTGACATGACAGCATTAATGTAGTTTGACTGCAGTGATTTTCTACAGTTGGTAGATTTCACAGATGTATTAAGCGACAACAAGCAGAATGTGAATTGGATGAATTACGTTTTTTTTTTTGCTCATATGTTTGTTTTTTTTGCTCATATGTTTGCTCTTAAAAAAATGGTATATTTTAACTGATTTATTGTGGCTAATAAATTCAGGCCAGTGCAAGCAGTATTTCTAACATAGCCAGAAACAAAGTAAATAAGTCAATTTGACTATTTAAAAGACAATTAAATAATAATTTTGTAAACTTTTATGAGTCTTAGTCTAGTCGGTGACAATTATATTAAAACATATGTTGTTTAATTTCTTGGAGTTTCTTGGAATACAAGTGAATCCAAGATGCCAAAAGAAGCGCTAGTCAAATGTAGGGTTGAGTACTGAAATCTGGTGCCAGTAATCGGTATGTACCGGACCAAAACAGAATGTGAGTTTCGCTGCCACTTAAATGCCTGTCGACTGAAATCAGACCTTGGTGTTTCAGAAATTATTTCCTTCGTTAGAATAATCTTGAACTTGGGAAAGCCTTGATAATACAAATCCAAACATTGTTACAGTAATGTAACAGTCCATTTTATTTTTATAGATTGAAAATGTATTAGATTAGACTTTAAAGCACACATTATCTGGAAATGAGACAATCCGAGATGCGCATGAGTGCAGCAACTATCTTACATTTGCTCTGACGGATGCAGGAGATCTACCGCTGTCTTAGCTTGCCATCTTAGCTTGCTAAATTAAACTTTCGTTAAAATGCCTAAAACTAAACGGTCAAAAGTGTGGCTATATTTCACAAGAAAGGATGTCGACACCGCAACGTGCAACAAATGTTTTACTGCAGTTGCGTGAAAATGGGGAAACACGTCAAATCTGATGAAACATAAAATTAAAGGCAGAGATAATTATGGCTTTCCAGTATATATATATTAATTAGTTCAAAAACATATTAATCAATATGAAAACATTTTAGGGAGATGACTGTTGCCCTTAACCCTTGCTACCGACCCCCATCCAGAGATGATTTGTCCAACACTCTTATTCCTGCATGGTATTCTGTTGAGAAACAAAATGTTTTTCAGGAGTTAGCACACGTGAATAAGGCTAATATCACATGTGATGGGTGGACAAGTGTGGCACAGGACCACTATTTAACAGTTACTGTGCACTACACCAGTAGAGACCACATTAAGCAAAAAGTACTAAACACCAAAGCTGTGTATGAATCACAAACAGGCCTTGTGGTGGCAGACGAGATAAACTGCATTCTAGAGGAATTCCAGATAAACTCCAGATAAAAGTTGTAGCTGCCAGAGTAAACAATGCCAGAAATATGGATGTTGCACTAAAGATTCTCAAGCTTTTAAAGGTGGGGTGCTTTGCTCACACCCTAAACCTGGCTGCACAGAAGGTTTACAGCATCAGTGCTATTACAAAGTGGTGTGACTTCAATCTGTTGTAGTGGTGCTGAGGAGGTCCTCCATGGCAAATATTGTGGTGTGGGAGAGGCAGCAACTTCTCGATAAGTAGTGTAGTCATTATATATCACAGAAAGTAATGTTTGTTTTACACATATTCCGGTAGATTGTAATTCAAAACTTGCATTTGTGTTTCAGATCTACCACAACAGAACATGATTCTGGCATGTCAGAACACGGTGGAACTCCTTTTTCTTGATGGTGGAGAGATTTTTAGAGCAGTACCTGTCTAACCAGGAAGCATCACTTGACCAAAGTCTCAGGAAGTAAATGGAGAAAGACAAAGAATATACAAAAAGATCAGTAACAAGAAACAGCAATAGTTGTTTTTTTTATTCTTATCTTAATATTTACTTTTTTACCACTGGCTTGGAAAGACTCACAGATGATGACTTCCATAAAGCAGAGGATTTAGTTAAAAACTGTTGTAAACCTCAACCCTCTGTGTATCCAGTGAGAAGTCTGTGGCCAAATTCTTCCCATACTGATTGAGACGGAGGAGTATTTTACAGTGGCTGAACAGAACACTGTGTTTACCAGTACTTTGAATAAGAAAGTTTGGGGAGATCTGGAGAAACGATATCAGGTATTTTCCATTTTCACTAAGATTCACTATGCTTAAAAAATGAAGGAAAGCAAATCATATGATTTTAACTGTGAAACACAAAATAGTTTGTCATTTTATTACAGGATGAAGACATTAAGAACTTTCTTCAGGAGGCCACCTTGATGGACGCTCACTTTAAAAGCAAACTTGCATGTGCTGTTGCTGCTTGGGCCGGTTGGAGAAAGCAGTAGTTTGCAATGTAACAACAGAAATGGTATTTTATGCTAAGTCTTATTTCCCATGTATGCCTTGTCACAGTTTCTAAAACAAAGTATTGCTGTTTATATGTGCAACATCATTTCTGTAGATTTCATCTAGCTGATATTTGACATTTTTAATGTATCGGCATATCCAAGTGCACTACGCCGATTTACAGACAGGCACCTCTGCGGGCAGCCCAGTATTATTGTTGCTGTGGAACTCGCACATTCAAGATATCAGTAAATAGCAGTGCAAATGAGCCTGCTGCCATTGTTACTGAGGCAGTCAAAGAACATTAAGAGTGGCATAGATCCGCGGAACAAGCACTACACATCAAACTTCACAGTTAGATAGGGCTCGGTGAGACCTTTTTCAAATACCCCTCGTTTGCCATAATACCCCCGGAATTAAAAGACGCTAAAATCGTTGTGTCCCATTACTTTTGACCACCAAGGACCTTACGAGCTGCAACACTCCGAGGTGCACTCAGATACATCCAATTGCAAGTTTTAAAATGATTTAATATTAAAACAAATTCAAATGTGATATCTCTGGTAGGAACATAGAGGTCTCTGTGTCCTGAAGTAAAAAAAAACAAGAAAGCGACCAAGGACAGGGCTCATACCAACTTGAGCTTTTTGCTTTATTAAATAAGCCACATAATCTATGTGGCTAGATTCATCACTCAAAGATTTTGTTTGAACCTGCTGCTGCTGCCATCTTCTTTCTCCACCTTCAATTAAATACAGTTATTTCAAAATTATTTATAGGGCCAAGTCTGCTTAATTGAGTGTGTGAGCAAAGGTTATTGTTGTGCAAGTGATTGTTTGATGTGATGTGTTACATCTTGGATTTGTTTGGAATGTGACAAAACACTTAGAATACTTACGAACCCAGTTCTCATGAAATGTTTTTTTTTCCTCATTGCTCGACTACTAAACTGAAAAGAGTAGATTACACACACACCAGTGTACACACACAACTAGTTCAAAAGAACGCTTTCGTTGAACACGTTCATATTTCAGTGAACTTTGAACTGAGCGCAACTTATAAGTAAATCAAGAACTTGAACGTGAATTTTATGTGTGATGAACGGCGTAGACATCGTTCACTGTTAGAATGCAATTCA
>JBBKCR010000018.1:1123443-1141939 GCA_037577295.1 Ladigesia roloffi
GAGCTATGAATGTGAACCGTTCACTTTGAGCATGTGTGAACTGAACTTTGAACTAGTTCATGAAAAGTGTGAACTTGACACACACATATTACAAGGCTAGGCTGTAATGAATTTTACCATGTTCCACAGACCTGGCTCGCTAGCATCTCAGCACAAAGCCTACTCAACTGAGGTTTTCAAACATAGTATTCATTTTAAAAAAATGTCTAAAAATCTCGTCTGGTCTCGTTCTCGTAAACTCGTGTCTCATCTTGTCTCGTGGGAAAACCGTGTCGTCACACCCCTATTTTCTGCACTTTCAAACACATACCTTTGTGTGCATCTACACCATCTGAGAGGATTTCTTCCTGTGCAGGGCATGCAATAAGTCAGGAAAGGTGTCGTATTTTGCCAGAAAAGGCAAATATGATGGTATTTCTGCAAAATAATTTTTAAAATTTGAAATGGTTTAGTTATTGTAGTTGGGTTATGTAGCTTATGCTTTTTGTTTGTTTTTTATAAATTAAACTTTTAATTTATTGTTCAACCATTAAATTTTTGGTTAAATAAAAATGTATTCTCGAGTCATTTTGTGGCTTTTGTAAAGTACCGTTTCAGGCACCGTTTTGGCACCGGTACCGTTTTAAAAGTATTGATTTGGCACCGGTATCAAATAAACCCCAAACGATACCCAACCCTAGTCAAATGGCTTCTATATTACAGTTCTTTAAATATTTTCAATATATTGTAACAATCTTGTGATAATACGGAAATTCATGATAACTGTGGTCACTGATACTACAGTCTTCCATTGGCCCATCTCTATTCTCATCACTTGACAGCCTATGAGACTAACCTAGATGCCTTCTAATCTGTTCCTAGAAAATTGCTGGTAATGTGAGATTGACTTATCGACAGTGAATGCAGACACAATGAAAAGAGAGTACACTGAGGGATGAGCTGTAAACCATGTCTGACACAACGCTCGTCTCAAATACATCCTCTGACAAGAAGAATATGTGGTCAACAATTACCCATTGTTAGAGATGCCCTTCCTGTCTCCTGCTCTGAATGCTGACTGCTTAGCTACGAGTGCCGTGATGCCTGACAGGGGGAGTCTCACAGTGACTGTCGGGTGTCACTTTAATAAATGTGCTTGGTCACACTGCGATGAGGGGAAAAGAGCACTTAAAGTCACATCGCACAGTCCCAAAATCACTTCTTAAAAGTCAATTCCCATGTCTGTCTTTAAGTGACAACGTGAGAGCTAATGCTAAAGTCGACTATGAGGGGGTGGCACAGGAAACGAGGTGAAAAAAAGGGGGAAAAAAAGACTGGAGAATAATGCCTTCCTTTGTACCCGCTATTATGTAAACCAGCACTGATGTAGTTGAGGGTATCCTCTTTCCTGGGCCAACTGATTCCCCTGAAGAACTGCTGTCAAGTACCTCAGATACACCCTATTAACTCTGTTTGTCCCCAAACAGCAGAGGAGAGCGTGTGGAAGTGGATCAGGACATTCACATCCTCCACGCTGGAAGAGGCTGGGGGAGCCAAGTGCAACTTTCAGACACAGCTTATAGCACAGCGGCTCACAGTCATCTGATCTAAGTCTTTGATCCATGTGAGTGCCTGGAATAATGTGTTCTTCATGCTTGGCCGTTACCTTCGTGCCCTCACAGGACCAGGGTCTCCAGATCTTGAGACTAACCAGGCTCAGGTTACACTCAATGGAGCTGAGCGGCATCAACTTACTAAGACCGCCTGTGTGAAAGTGGGCCAGAGCAGCCAAGAGCTGGAGCCGAGATTTGGACTTTATCCGTAGATATCGTTCACGGTTTGTCTCATTTGTCTCAAAAGCACAGACTGGTTGAACATTGATTTTCACAATATGGTAGCTACAACTATACTGACATACTAAAGTCATAAGCTTAAGATGTAGATACCGTCAGTAAATGTACTTACCTGCTTATTAATATATAGAAGTGCCATCAAACTGTGTTGGACTTAGTTTGGCAGTCAATTTCTTTTTAAAAACAACAATGGATCTCCATATCAAAGCCCCGCGAATTAAGCTATTTTTCCCCGAACCTCTTATTTTGGTGAAGGCAAGGAGAAGTAGCCTGCAATGGTATGCTATTGTCAGCTTCCATTGAGGCTCCTTTTAAAGTAGGAGTAACATTGCAACAGAGAGAATCAGCAGCATTCTAGTGAAGCGGAGAATGAGATCACTGGGCTTTTTCAGTGAGGTCAATGGGAAGGCAAGGCACCGTTGCATTTAAAATTCAGCCCCTTTCCAGACGCGCGCGCACGCACACACGTACACACACACATAGACAATGCACAGAGCTTATGCGATGAGTGAGTGTACATGTGTGCTAGTGTGTGTTGGAAGGGGGTCCAAGTCAAGCAGGGGCAGGGTCAAAATCACAGAAGGAATAATCCTGTGTCTCAACATGAGGACTGTTAGCTCCCACCATCCCAACCTGCAGCAAATTTACAGTGAAGAGCAGCCTGGCGTGGCAGCCTTTGATGGGCTTAATCTACACACCAATGAAGTATGAGGCCGCACACTAATGCTTGGCTGTGAAATTTATGCTAGCAAACAATGTCCTACAGCGTACTACAGAGCTTATACAGAGCTCATTCATCCCAGCAAGGAAGAATCATTTCAACTGGGAAATTACAACAAAACATAAAGCAAAGTATAGGTAATTACTGCCCGCAAGACGGTCAGGTCTTCAAATATATACTGGGTTTTGAAATCAAAACATCAGCAGCCAATGTATTATTCATAAATATGTGGAAATAAATGGGAAATCTATCCATTATTAATTTGATCTATTAGTTATTAATTACCTAATTGAAAGCCTTTTTCAAAGTATCTCAGTGATTCATAATACAGGCAAGCGAGCATCAGCAGCTACCATCTTTGGAGTCTGATCTAGATACATCAAGCTAACGAATGACAAAGATGAATTACCAACAACTTTCCATCAGCTTACCAGCACCTCCTGAAATAATCTGTACTCAAATATTTTCTCAAACAAAAACTGCAACTCATGGTCAATACACACACACACAGCCTGTTTCAACTCTTTATCGTAAGATGTGTAGGTAGTCTGTAAAACTGCAATATGCTTCTGTGAATGTAAACCACCAGTCTTTGCCCTAAAAATGCTATTAGGCTGCTTAAAAGTGGCTGTACATTAAATAGCAAATGAAAGTGCACATTTGGCATAGGTTCATAATTAAATTCAATGAGTGAGCATTCTTTATTTCATCTTAGTGTTTTATTGCAGCACCCTTCAGAGCTCTCATGTTAGGGTTTATTCTTTATTTATTTATTTATAATTATATATATATATATAGCTTTGTTATCAGACATTTAGAGAGCAAAAATGCTAATCAACAATGTTTAAACATTCCACTGATGTAAAAAAAGAGACTATTCTCTGTGTGTGCCCTCTCGAGAGTGCCGTTTGCCAATCTCTATTGTTTCACTTCTGACTCTCAGCTCTCAGGCCCAGCCGAGTGCTGACACCAACTGAACATGTTCAGTTGGCCGAAACAGTGATCATAGTTGACTACAGCCAACCGTGCAAGATATTGTGCACAAATTACAGGTGATAATTGGCCAGAGATTCTATCTGGTGACATCCGACAGCTGCCAGTCAAGGCCCTCATATAAGCTGCAGTTTGGAGATCGGTTTTAGGGTGAAGAAAAGAATAATACTACACAGATTGTAGGTTATTTGCAACAACCAAAAATTTTAATTGCCAGCTAAAAACTGACACATGCCAACATTTAATAGTAAAATACAACAGAGAAACAGAAAACAGAAAGTTGAAGACATTCACTGCAGACCCATTTTGCTTAATAAATAGAATTCTTTAAATATTTTTTGCTCTTCTGTTTTAACCGAATGTCTTACCATCCCTGGCCTGACCAGATCCCCATGTGCACGACTAAACGCATGAAGACAGCTACACTCTGACATGCCCCAGCATGTTGGTCCAACCGTGAGGCTGCAGCCTGCTGGCTGTCCTCTGCTACCCCCTCCATTTGCTCTGGGAGACCGCTGGGGCCACAGAGCCTGACACGTCAGGGCTCCAGCTCGGGCTGGTGCCCTCTCTTATTCCTACTATCACAGAGCCCTGGCCCATGGAGACATGGCCATCCAGAGACGTGGCCCCGCTAGCTTTGACTGGGCCAAGATCCGATCAAGCCTGGAGGGAAGGGTCAGCATCCTCCCCGACTTCAGCTCGCTATTATCTCTGAGCCCAGTCTAAAAGGGAGCCCTGACTTGATTCGAGCAGACAGTGCCTTTGAAAGCTTCCCTCGTGTTGGGCCACTGTAGCCTGGAAAATGGAAGAGCAGGGTCAGTCTGCACACAAGCGGGGAAAAAGAAAGGGGGGGGGGGCGGCCGGTGGCCATGTTCTGAGTGCGAATGGCAAGCCGTTTCATGTATGGCCTCGATGGATCACACCAGATTGGCTACTCCAGGCAATCACAACAGTAGAAACCAGGAGAAACAACTCTTAAAATTGGAGAGGAGAAGAACTAAGAACAATATATACCAATAAAAGCAAATATCAGTTCTTCAAAACATCAAGTAAATCATCACAAATAACACTAAATTGCCTTTAAAATACTTACATAACTGTGGCAAATAAATCAAGAGTTATGTATACACTGCAAATAGACCTCAGAAGACTTGTTATTTTGTAGTCAGAACTACGCTCAAATAAGAAATTATGGGTTTATTTTTAATGTGAAATATGCCACTGGGTCCACTGGAGAATTTCATTAAGAATTTGAGTGGTAACCTCACCCGCATTACCCCACACAAACCAGCAGGCTTTGGGAATGTAGTAGTTTTTGAGGCAGTGCCTAAAATATGAGTATATGTGTTTCTGAATAGTGCTGAAGTAAAGAAGTATATGTAGAAGTTAGAGTTCCTTGTTGCATGGATGCAGTGACAATCTTCGTAAAATTCATAAAATAAAAATCCACTATTCCTGATTTAAGGGGGATGAAACAGTGTATGAAACTGACACACAGCCTCATTGGTCTGTACCATTAGTAAGATAAGATAAGATAAACCTTTAATAGTCCCACAAGTGGGAAATTTGAGGGTTGATTCATGTTCTTCAGCCCTACCAAGTCTTTAGTGTCTATGGTCATTCAGTACATATTCTATGCTTTAATGTTGGTTATTGCTAAAAATCTACATCAAATCTAGTCTGGGTGCACCAAACTGTCACACGTTCAGCATGGGGTATGTAATACTCTTTCCGCAAAGCAATTGGTGATCTGATCAAAGCGGACACTGCCTCAGAGGAGCGGGAGCCAGTGCAACCCTGAAAACCAGCCAGGGTCAGAGGTCACTGGAGGGGAAGTAAAGATCCAAGTCCCATCCCATTGTGTTACACACTGCCTTCGCCCGCTCGCCCCAGAGGCTTAGTGTCAGTGTTAACACTTCAAACACTCGATATCTTCACTAGACACAAAGGACACTACTGCTAGCCATCATCACCATTTCTTCCAGGGAAAAGAGATATGGATCCCTCCCAAAGGTCACAGTCAGTTGAAGTTGCCTTGATTAAGCCTTGGGTTTTGTTGTCTGACTTTTTCCCGGCTGAAAGTACTTTGCCATGCAAATGGCGGCATCTTCTTTAACAAACTGAACTTAAGCTCAATCGAACTAACCTTTTCTATAGGTCAACACATACAGTAAAGCACCAAAAATGTTTATTTGAAAATAAATGAGCATCCCTGGGAAGTCTGTGCTATTCATTTCCCCATGGTGGATGCCCCATAATACTAACAGAAGGAAAACCTTTTTGCAATTGATGAAATATGGCCTGATCTAATGCCGATAATACCGGCATCACTAGTATAACCAGGAAATACTGGGATTCAGATTTGATGAAAGTGCCCTAATCACTTTTCCTCAAACAAGACTTTGATGTACTATGTAGATGCTATTATAAGTTACAAAATATACGAATCTAGACATAGGACAATAAGTGTTTAATTCTAAGAGATAAAGCAAAGTCAGAATGTGGGTTTCATAAAATGATGTAAGGTACTGAATAGTCTCGATACCGAAAAACACACTAGTGTTATAAAATGCACCTTATGTACCCTTTCAGACACCATCCTCACTGCAGGAAGGCACCAGGAAGGCACCAAGAACAAGTTAAATAACATTTTCGTATTTTTTTGCATACAGCAGGAAATAACCAGATGTATAAATATTTAAAAAATGAACTAATTATGCATGCAATCTGGTCAGCAACTCAATCAACAAATATAAACAAAAAAATCAATCAATGCAATTTTATTTACTAAATGAAATATCATTTGGGGCTACCCTTTATTCTTCTGCCGGTGCAGACCTAACAGTAACTGCCTATAAGAGAAGAAAAAATAATAAAATAAAATACTGCCCTGAGCCTCTGTCTAGAGAAGTGACAAAACACCTTATTTTAAGGTTCACTAGGTTCCGCCTGCACTGGCTGCTTGTGCTCCCTCTAATCTTTAAACACACCCAAAACTGCAAGGCCACCCTTCTTACTGCGTCTTATTATCTCCTCCCTTCTCCTTCACTCCAAAGACTAACAACAGAAAGAGAGGGGAGAGGAAAAAATCATCAAAAGATTTGTTAATAAATATATAATCATGTGGTCAAAGAGTGTGTTTTCTCTCTGTGTGAGATCTCCCGAATGCTGCACAGAGTAGAACGCGCTGCAGGCAATCTTTTGATGGAAGGTCTCATTTTCAGTCTCCTGCCGTGCAATATTCAAGCCAGTCTAAAATAATATGGGACTCATTTCAGGACTTAGGACCTCTCGAATATGCTGACAATAACTGGCGGCAGGAGCATCAAATGAAAAACAGCTTTTCACAGGGAGGGTTTGAGTGGCACCCGAAACCCGGGGAGCAAAGATCCTGAAGCCGCGCTTTGAGATGTCACATAACACCACAGCGGACTTATTACCAGCCTGTCGTGATGGAAAAAACTAAAACAGAGCAGTCCAGCTAAATATGAGGAATAGCCGACGTTCATTTAGCTTTGCATATTTACAATGGCCTAATGATGCGCCACAAATTTGGCTGTGGAACATGAGACGTGTCAAAATGGCTTTAAAAATATATCATAACATCGTTGGCATAGTTGCCAAATGGATCCGTTACACATCTAAATGTATGCCATTTGCTTGTTGAGATGAATTAATTTTGAAAAACCAGCTGTTATGTATCAGCAACTGCCCAGTTAGTACACTGCTGTCTGACGAAGGACTACCGACTGGTACTGGAAAAGATTTTAGTTTTTTTTTTAAATATTTTTTAAATGCTGCTTGGCATCAGGCATCGATGTAAATTGTGCAGATTGCAAATGTACTAGGAAACATAATAAAATATTTTAGATTAATGAGTTTAAACTCCCATCAACTCTTCCTTGTATTAGAAAAGAACATCAGAGCACCCAGAAAAAAAAGAAAGAGGAGCACAGTAAGGCTACTATGGGAGACTTTGGTGTTGGAATTGAAAGTCTTAGCAATCCCAGGTCTTCTCAGCACATCCTTCATCTCGGATAATCAAGCTTGGCCACAGCCTCCTCCTTTGGCCAGGAAGAAAAAGGAAAAAGGGATGTTGCCTGTTCTCCTCTCCCTCATCCTGAGGACTGCCTGTCTCAGGTCCCTCTCTTGAAGTCCCCCCCCTGTCATATTTGAGGCTTCAAACACAAGGCGCAGCCTCTTTTTTTAAGCATCCTTTTTTTTTAAAAAGCAAATCTTTCTCTGTGCAAGGCTAGCGTGAGATAAAGGGCTGAAGATCTAATCCAAAGGTAGGCCAGAAAACCTGGACCACAGACCCTGTGAACCTGTCTTTCAGCTGCACACAAAAGCAGCAGGGCTAGAAGCAGAGCAGGAGCAGAGATGTCTCCTTGTTTTTGTGGAGCTTCAGAATGGATAAGGGAAAAAAAGATGGTCTATTCAGCCAAAATTCAGCCAAAATCATTACCTATTCATGAAACATCCTTTATAAAAATTAAACAATACAATATGAACTGTGTGTTTCTAGAGACATATTAAGCACTTTTAAAAATAAATACAACTTGACCACACCACACGGCTTTTAACAAAGCTGAGGAAAATATAGAAAAGGGGGGACGTGGATGTGATTACTAGACCAAGAAGTCATGTTCCACAATGCCCTTCAACATATGGTTGGAGACCATTAAATTAGCACAGTTTCTCATCGTCTCCTGTAGTTAGGTGTCACAGAGAGGAGGCGTTTTGCGGACATGTTGAAACAGGCTTGTCCCAAAAGCGCAGGAGGCCCCTTTCTCTCTCTTGGTCTCCCAGCACCAGGCCACCCCGCTGCACACAATTACACCCCCAGCAAGTTCTTGGCCTGACCCCCACCTTGCCATGGGGTCCAGCTCGCAGTTAGATCCCAGCATGCATACCCAATGATCTGTTATTAATTAATCAATCACAGCTAATCAAGGTAAACTAGTTTTAAAACAGGTCAGAAGACACACACACTGCTCTACTTTTGGAATATCCCTGTCATTACCTTTCATGCAACACGGCACGCTTCTAGGAAGACTCATTAATTAAAGTTCTAGAATATATATAATACTGAACAATAAAAGTTCAAACTAACAGGTTAAAAACTTTAGCTGGTGTGCTAACTTTGCCTTTGAAGTTGCGGAGTCAATGTTAACAGACCATATACACCTGCCCAAAATAGTCAATTTGATGTTCTTATGCATGCTACGAGTAACTTTTATCAGGAACAACAATTAAAACGTGAGATTTACCTCATTAGCAGTTGCCCGGTAGCTCGTGACCTAATTCAGAACACAAAGGGACAGCTGGAGACATCCACTGTGAAGACGTTTAGATGAACTGTAGTGATCCAAAAGAGTCTAAATAAATATATATATTGCTAAGCTAAATATGTATGGACAGAGAGCTCGGCTTTATCCTATAAGCCTCTTTAAAAACGGTCCAATGGAGACCTGGGGATGAAGGAACAGGCCCAGCCACTGGGCGGCGCTCTAATCCACCAAATTGAAAAAGAGCATTTATACTTGACTGGACGTCAAGACATTAGTGAGGCTCTGTGTAAACGTCTGCTAGAGACCAAATCTTACTCTTACTCAGAAATAAACAGCAGAACCCCACTTTCCTGCCTGTACACCAAACTCCAGACTGGCCTCCGAAAATACCACGCCACTCATTTCCAATGCGTAAAATGTTCCAGATATTTCAGATGAACTTGCACGTGGATTTGGGTCTGTGGGAGTAGCAAAAAAAGTATTTGGACGTAATTGATGTAAATGTACTATAAATGAATTCAAGCAAGTCTTTTGTCTTGCTCTTCCAGTAACACTCATTTTTCTCACTTCCAAAATGTTAAACTGCTGACCCCGGTGCAGCGTGCTAACTGTGAATGAGCTCTATTGTTGTGCAGAAGTGGCCAGAGCAAGAAATTTCTCACTTTCCTCACTGTGCAACTGTCCACTTGGTTAGGCCCTGCGATTCCTTTTCAATAGTGACATAATTAAAAACACTTAGATTTTTTTAAAATGGTAAGTTGAAATAAAGAGTGCACTGTTAATTCTGGTAAATTAATCATGGATTGAAACGTTCCGTGGAACTGTATTCACGTCTCAGCCTCAGAGTGCATTTCATAGAAAGAAAACAGCCCAGATACCTCGTAGTTCTCTCAGCACTGTAGCCTACCGCAATAAACTCATTTTTCCCCATTGGAAAGCCCTCCTAATAGCAGGTAGACCACATAATTAATACCAGGCTATTAACCTGTGAACGTCACACGCCCCTAACACAGTGCCTCAGACCAGTGTCACATGCTAACAAGTTCAGAAACAAAGGCCGCGTGCATTTACCGAGTGCACGGTGAAAGGAACCGAAAGGTCTATCCTATTTCGCTTTGGAGATGGGGCAGCAAACACATTAAAGGCAGTTTATTTTTTACAGGCCATTCAGAAAAAAAAGGAGTGCAGGTCAGGGCTTTCAGCTTAGAGAGAAAGAAAAGCAGGTTTAAGCCCATCAGTGAGTCCTGGGTGGAGACACAAGCAGATGGGAGGTGCAGACTGAGAGGTGCTTTAGGTCGACTCTAGACTTTGTGGCAAAGCTGTGGGCACAGCTCGTAGCAGTGTTTTTAAAAGTCTGCTGAAGAAAGCAGATTGTTTGGTCAAACCAAACTCTTAGGACCATATTGCTCCCTCCCTCTCCCTAGTCTTTGTCCGGAGAGCTACAGGCAGTAGTTGCAAACACCAAATGCTCAAAAAAATGATCATTATGTTTGTCTGGGGATGGGGAAGAGTGGCTTGTTTTGGATGATGAAAGGACAGATTGTCCTCTTTTGTCCCCAACGCCCCTCTCTCGAGTTACACGGTACCCTCACTGGGAAGGGATATAGAAGGTTGATGAGGTCCAGATACGTTCAGATCTCAACATATGGAATTCAATTGCCTACTCTCAGAACCTGCGTATCTTTTTAAGTCCTATTATGTGAACCTAGTCCAACTGTGTCGGACTAAATATATCATGTTCATCCAGTCCAGACCTGCTCAAAGTTACAATCGCAACAGGCAAAATTCTGTTGGAATATATGGATTTTTGCTGTAACATTTGAAACACAGCCACATTTTTAATATCATTGTAAAATTTTAAAAATGCAGATGAAATACAGCCACAGTACTGAAAGTACAGTGGCAATATAGGAAATATAGTCTCAACATTTATAATACAGGTCTTAAATTGTCATGGAACTTGTGTAACTTTTTCAGCTTATGATTAACTTGTTACAATAAATTTAAAGCGCCATATATTGGCATACAAGGCTTATGACTGACTAGGAACAAATTTAGTTTCCTGAAGAACCATATTTTGTAAATACATGAGTGTAAGGCATATTTCATAAGAAATCTCAAAATGATGTAAAAGCTGATTATTTAAGTTCTTCCAAGAATCTTTACATTATGAGGGTGTAGAAATGTCAAGTTTGGTCCCATTAATGTTTTTTTAGATTTGTAACATTCATTGTTAATTCACCTCTACTCATGTGTAACAATATTTTATTCCCTTTAACAAAGACTTAGCTCCACTCACACTTTTCACAACCATATGTAATCAGACTAAAATATTCAAATTATATTAAAATGAGTAAAATCCACAACTTTCACACAGACAGATCATGTTTCTCAAAACTAACTTTTCATTCAAAGCCAAACTCTGTTCAAGAACAACTACATTCTTGACATGTTGCCTGTTCATTCCTAATTATATTTTTAAAGATGAATCTTTTTTTCCTGATAACAAACAATAGAACAAAAATTTTAATCATCTGTTGAGTAAAATATTTCATCTGGAGAATACCAACACAAATAATTAATAATTTTCCAAATTTTTATTTCTGCAAAACTTCATACTGTTATTGTAAGAGTATTAGCAGGTACATAGTAAAGGGTTGTTGTGAAACCTGTCTTAAAAAAAACCCTGTTTTCACCTGCTATGTCTCATTCTACAAACATTACAGATTTACAAATACGGTTCTTTTAAAACACATCCATTGAGAGGTTCTTCAGGGAACCAGGAATGTTTCTTTTCTAGCATGGCTATTTTACAAGTGTGGACCCAGCTTGAACCAGGAAGAATTTTTGCATGTCTTCTGTATTAATAAAATCTTTTTAAAAATAATATATATAATCTTTCTGTCCACGGCAGCCCCTTGTGTTTACTGGCCAAGCAGTGAAAACACTTGCAGTGTTTTGGTAGATTAACAGAGAGCCCCCTAATGGAGTAATTACAGAGAGCCAAACATCTATTTTTCACCCGTGCACCGCCATTACTCTCAGTCCCCCAGTCACTCCATTGGAAGTCACTTACTCTCCTTACAATGAGTTATCATTGACTGCCATTTAGGCGTTCCTGAGCAATTTGTCTTACTGAGGCCATGGGCTGGTCTCATTGCGGCAAACAATCATTCTCTCTCCAATATATCAAACATTCATGTGGAAAAAAAAAGGGGAGCAAATACCCCACAAACAGATAGCAGCGCGTCGCTAATAGATACTTTGAAGGAAGGAGACAAGAAAAATGAATGTCCTAGATAAAAGAGGCAGGGACATGGTTGCACTCGGCGGCCGGGATGAAGTGCAGGCTCTGCCACGAAGAAAGGGGAGTCCCGCCCTCGCTGTGCAGCAGGCCATGCCGGGGTTACTGCAGTTACAGGCGGGAAGATTCAACTCTGTTTGAGACCCCACTGTGAAGAGTCAGCCCATTCATTAACAGCCAGCACATTCATTTTATTACCCAGCATTGGCATGGAATGGGGAAAAATTCTGCAGTCACAATTGAGCAGGTGATTTTATATATAGACACTATGTACTTAAGCCTGTGTAGATTCAGCAGTTACCTACTTGTGATTCTTATTTTTTTGCAAGTAAGCCCCTTGAAGGAGAGTAAAACCTCCATATGTCCATGCTAGTGAAAGCCACTGCATCATCTACAGCATGTGAATGGCTTATTGCTTCAAGACCTCTCATATAGAGTTGGATCTTTGCCACTTAGCCATGCTTCTCCATTTCAGCTCAACAGAAGCACTAATTCCCTTTACAAGGTGATCAACAGGCAGGTCTGTGTGAGTTGTTTAAAAATAGGCTTTTATTAAATGAGATGATTATGGTAGGGAACCTATCACAACAACAACAATCACAACGAAAGTCCTGCCTTACTAAGCCAATCGCATTTCATTTAGAAAAAGCACGCGAAAGTTTTTTGCATGCAGGTGCTTTGTAACCGAAACCCTTGAATTGTGACATACTTTTATTTGAAACCTTTCTAAAATCCTCCAACTTCTATTGTGTCATTCTCATTACTCCTGGCACAAGGACGCGCTGACGGCTCAGATTAAGAAATTGAATTACTCAGTCGCTTCAGAAGATGCAACACGGACCACAGGATGTTCGGAGACCTTGACCTTTTGCTCGCTCTGTCAATTTGTCACGTCCTTGGCACCGAGGTAGGCTTTCAGCACATTCAGTGAATCGACTCATTGAAATGTACAGTAGGACTATGTGCCTTCGCTATGACATACATTCGCAATTTTGAGTGCTAGTTAACCTTGGCGATTTCTGTGGCCGCTGCCGACTTTCAATTCCGAATAAGACTTCCTCCTAGGCCGTAATGATCCTGCTACAGAAAAGCAGTAAAAGTTGTACTGGTAGCGAGCCGTGCGTCCCGCTCCCCGCCAGGAAAGGTTTCCCCAGCGAAGGGTTAATAGTGTGCTTAACTCTGTGCTTTCTTAGATTACTTATTCTCCCGGCCTAACACAATGACAAATAACCATTATTCTTTTTCCTGCACTGATAATCGGGACAACTTCAACATTTTTTACCAGCCCAAGTGAGACCATTAATCCTGGGTGATTTCGCCGATAAGTGTTGACTGCCAAGTAATGACCATGTCACCCAGGAAAGGAAAAAATATGTGAACAATTAAAACAAGACAGCCATTATCTCGGGAATCCTGGCCGACTATTCACTTTTCATTAGCACTATTTGGGATTATCTTGATGTAATATATGGCCAAGACAATTGCTCAGCAGGTGCCATTTCACCACATGTAATAATACTGAATAATCCTCAGTATGCTCCTCTTTGGATCTGTAAAAGGTGCTTTTGTTTTAAACCATGCTGCCTGTAGGGCCTCCTGTAATATTATCTCTGGAATCAACTGATAAAAGAAACTTGTTGGTTGGACTATGTAAACAAAGTGCTTCTTATCAAAATATCACTTAGAAGTAGCATAAATATAATGACACATAATGCAAATTATGTCCACCGACATTAACTGTAATTGAGTAAATGTGTGTTTTAAATCCACACAGAAATGTATCACTTATATCAGTTCATGCTTTAAGGCGCCCTACAAGTCTGACTGTATCACTTAAATACACATTAAACATTTCAAGACATGGCATCTCATATTGCCCTGCTCGCTAAACAAGAATGTCTTGTTGACTGTAATAGGTGAAAGATAATTAAAACCAGCAAAGGCACGGCGTAATGAAAGACTATTTTGAGCTCTATAGCATTTCTCAGGAAATCATTATTGTAATATTCTGTAATCAAATGATCATAGTGTGCGCTTGTCATTTGCTAGAGGTAAGTACAATAATAAGGGATTTAGTTTGAAAATAATAGACTTTCTGAGTAATTTGATTTATTTCAACATCCTTTTTAAAGCAATGTCTGAATTTTTTTTTTTTACATGGAATTGTATATCTATAAGCCAAGCTGTAAAAATAAATTCATTCTAAAGCCCCATAATATGTAAGATGAAGTCCTGATTGCTTTTCACTGTGCGTTCTGCGTGGAATGCTTTATTGTTTCACTCATACTGAAAAGTGTGGATTAATTTTTTTTTGTCAGGGATTTGGAACGACAGACTAAAAGCAGTAGGGTTCCTGGGAGCATCTTCCTCTAAGCTGTGTTGTTGAGGGTAAGCACATACGATCGCACACATTGACAACAGCTACATGTCATGCTCATCTTCTAATCTCACAGTGGAATGCCATCTAGGAAGCAGCAAACTCTGCCATTAAAACGAGCTCCTTATGTGAACATTGTTGACCAGCGGCTCTTTCCCATTTCTCCTTCCAAACACATAAGTCTCTGGCCGAGACGCCGTTCTTGGCATTTGATATTCGGCATCATTGTGTCCTGCGACTCTGTTTAGATCAAAGGGAATCAGAAGCCTAAGTTTGAAATCCTCCCCAAAGCCTATTCGGGCCAATCTTTATTTAGCTCATTGGCATTCTGACCCCATGCCTCTGAGACTTTGAACTCTCAAAGTTTGGAAAAGCTGAATTGCTCCTTTAAACACATTATCAGTGGGCCAGATTAAAGAATATCACTAAGCATCTTAAGGTTTTAGTGCAGTGTGGCGGCATGGGCCAGGCCTCCAGAGCCATTTACTGCCATATACTGTATTAGGAATGGCTGAGAAAACACACCGAAGGGGGCTGCGCGAGAGAAAGAGGAAAACCATAGCCCCATGCTAAATTGAGTTTGGGCCTTAAATGAGATAGAATGGAAGGAATGATCTAGAAAGGAAAGGAGTAAAGGTTAAAGAGAGACCGATAGACATATTTAGCGACTCTGAGGGCTTTCTCTGACCTTCAGGATCCTGCTTTATTATGGAGCATACACCTATTTTGCAACATAGCTTCCAATGCACACACGAGCTAAAAGCATGTTATCGGACTCGGAAATATTCCGTGATCTTTATTTAATCCCCCACAACAGTAGCCTCGTATTTCCCCGAGATTTCTTTTAAGGACCTGAGTGCTATCAGTTTCAGACAAAGCGCCATCTGTGAGGTCCATTCACTCTAAAATGCTCGGGTAATTGTCATGATTTCAGATACATTTTTTGGGGGTGCTTTTCTGATTTGTTTTCTTTCATATAGTCGAACAACAGTGAACGCCCAAACAAAGGGGATTTGCAGGCGAAAGTAAATCTCTCTCTCTTTCTTTTTTTTTTGGATGGTTTGATAAGGCGCAAAAATGCACAGGAGTGAATGCATGTGTGTGTGCGTGTGTGTGTGTGTGTGTTTTCAACTGAGGAGCTCTCACACCCTCCTTCCCTCCCTCTGTCCCTCCCTCCCTCCTTCTATCCCTCTTCTTCAGTCTCATCAGCCCCCGTGATTAAGATTTGGCACCTTGGACCACATTGTCTTCATTTGGAAATATTTCAGCTGCATTCGTGCCACTCGGAGGGGAGAACGAAAGAAAAGGAGAGGGGGGGAAACACACCCTGTTGTGTGAATCCTAGAGAAGGGCCTTGAACCCTGCCATTCATCCCTTTCACTTCATCAGCTGAGTCTAATTGCCAGAGAGGACAGGAGACCCCGGGCCCGATTGTTCCTTATCCTCTTTGGAGCCTTCTGAGGCATGAAAAGCGAAAGGCCTGCTTTTGATCTTTTTTTCCTCTCTCTCTCCCTCTCTCCCTCTCTCTCCCTATGTCCCTCTCTCCCTCTCTCCTCTGATTTGCTTTCTCCTTTCTGTCATCCCCCTGCTATCCTTCCCCTCCAAGTGACACTCTCCTTTCACATCGCGTGCCCTCTTCTCCATCCATGCAAAATAATTATCAAGCTCCGCTTCATCAAGTAACACCCGAGCTAGGAGGGGTCACTCTGAGAGGGCGAGAGGTCTGGAGGTGCTTGGCCTCCTGATCCACCAAGGAGCTCCCAGCTCATCTTATGAGCATGCTCCTTAGCTCAGGGGCACCTTTATGTACCTTGACCCCCGGGTTTCCTTCGCCTCTCCTAATGAGACCCTCTTGCGTGGCCAATGCAGAGCTCTAGCCAAGGCTGAGGGTTGCGAGGCTAAAGTACAATAAGACACAGAAGGCCAAGCTCAAACAAGGGCTGCATCTGTGCTCATCCTATAAGCGGTGCCTAGAAGAGCTTGCTGTTCTCAAGGTCCTGCCAAACCACGAAGCACATCCCATTGACATCTACTTGTCCTCAGCAGTCACCTTTCACAAGAGGAGCGGCCTTCGCACACAACTTCTTGTGGGAAGTAATTTTGCGCAAGCTTATTTACATAGCCAAGCGCTTAACTCAGTTTAGTTGGCCACATAAGGGGCAGACCAGAGATAATGATAAACTCAAAAAAAAAGAAAAAAAAAAGAAGGGAATAAAAAAAACGGAAAAAATTCCTTTAGACTAAGAAGATGGCAAAGGGCACCAAAGGGCAGACCTGTCTAAAGGGGGGAAAGAAAAAACACAGTCCTTCAAATGAATGTGCAGGACAAGGACGTGGCCACTCAGACGCAGGCTTCAAACCATTCTCAGCGACATTCATTATCTGGGCTGTTGAGATGTGGAGTGGGGAATTTTGTTCAGGCGGCATCTCGAAAGTTTTTTGCGCCGTATGCGCGAGAGGCCTGTTGGTTTTGCTTATTATTTCCAAAAGTGCTCGTCGAGAAATCTCCTTAGTGTCGGCTAAGAGATTTGAAGGGTTGAAGAAAAACGAGCGAGTACTTTAAAAAGGTTTTTGCTGTGCAAATAAAGGCCAGCATAAAGATATGGAATCATGTGTAGCGAAAAAGATGAAACCGCCTGTAAAACAAAGCACCTGGGGTAGAATATAAAAATTAATTAGCCAGAACCCTTACCAGCAAAAGAGGCTTTCAAACCAATACCTCATATTAACACCATTAACAAACACCAGTTGCCTTTACATTGGGACATACATTAAAGCGAAAAATTCTGTTTCCTTCAACTATGAATTTACCATTTTGGTGGTGGAATGTTTTCTATGTCAGAGTTGAGATTCAACAGCATACCACAAAATACTTTTAGTGGCTATTTCTAATCAGCCTTGACTGCGAAACATCCACTTCAATAAAAAGCAGAAAAGGGATAACTGGCGTAAAATGCAGTGGCATGTCTTAGTCCACTCTTGTATCATACCACACCATGCCAGTGAAGAATAAGTGAAGGGAAACAAGGAAAAAATGTGTACGGCAAAAAACAAGCCAGCAACCGAAAACCTTTAAGCAATCATGTAAAGCACGTCGAACATCTGAGTGCTGTGAGAGAACAAAGCAAGGCCCCTGTCAGCCCATCGATTCACTCCTGAAGGCAACCACACACACACACACACACACACACACACACACGCACATAAACACATACACACAAACACACACAAACACACACACACACACACACACACACACACACACCTCGCTGAGACATGGCTCACAGTCTGAGGTGACATTTACATCTACACTGACTCTTAAAGGAACAGTCACTATTTATAACAGCCTGAATAAGACAAATATAATTTACTCTGATTTACTTCCAGTCAGAGCTCACTGTGAGTCTCGCCCTCGAGCTAACACACCCGAACCCGGAGCTGGACCAGCTTTCACACGGTTAGGTCTTCATGGGAGTTCTTCCAATGTTAGGATTGTTCTTCTAGCTGAGGTTTTAAACCGAAGAAGCTAAACTATTAATATACTATTATATATATATATATATTTCAAGTTGTATACATATGCATTGTATACATGTTTTTTATTATAAATATATAGTTCATATGAATAAAAAATTGTTAATTTGATATTTGAATAGAATATTATCCTGCAGTTTTTCTCTTGGTCAAACAATAACATTGTAACACACATATCTGAAGATTATGCTTCATATACACCGCTGTCCAAAAGTCTTGATCCCCCTCATCTCTTCATATCTCTCTCCCAGAGGTCCAGACTCTCCTGTATGTTAGTGTGTTGTTGAGGAAGAGTTCTCCAGGCTTCCTGAAGGAGGTTCCAGAGCCTCTGATTCCCAGTCCAGTCCCTGAACCGGACCAGTTCCAGAGGAAGAGTTCTCCAGGCTTTCTGAAGGAGGTTCCAGAGACTCTGATTCCCAGTCCAGTCCCTGAACCGGACCAGTT